>ML291334.1:0-17368 GCA_005239495.1 Nicotiana undulata | reverse complement strand
CCCCCCCCCCCCCCCCCAGCTTCCTAACCTCCTATGCGATCACATAGTGCATTAGACTAACCCCACACACACACTGCTATGCGATGGCATAGTGTAATACACCAGACACCAGAAAATTGCCAAAACACCAGATATTTCCTAAGGGTTGCACCCCAACGCCTACTCGTAACTCACCTAAGCCCTCTGGGCTCAAAACCAAATATACACACAACCTCTAAAGCATCCTACGGACTTATCCGGGTAATAAAGACACCAATGTAACATCATAAACATCGAATTAAACCTCAAAATCTATAGAAATCCTCAAAACTTCATTAACTTTCAAAATTTCCATTTTTAGTCCGAATCACATCAAACTGAGTCCGTTTTTTACCAAATTTCACAGAGTACTCGCATAACACACATTGAACCTGTTCCGAGCTCCGGAACGTTAATACTGGCAAAGTAACAGGTTTCACATCAAATTTCATTTTCAAAAGTCTTTATATTTTTCTGAAAATAATTTTCTTTAAAAATTTATTTCTTCGACTTGGGACCTCGAAATTCGTTTCGGGCATACGCCCAAGTCCCATATTTTACTACGGACCCTCCGAGACCGTCAAATCACGGGTCCAGGTTCGTTTACCAAAAATATTGACCAAAGTCAATTTTATTCAAATAATTATTGTAAATTCATCATTTTATCAATTTTCCACATAAAGACTTTCGAGCTATGCACCCGGGCTGCGCACGCACATCGAGGTGAGATAAATGGAGGTTTTCAGGGCCTTGGAACACAGATTTAGTTAAAATTACACGGGATGACCTTTTGGGTCATCACAATTTTGGGTTTAGCACTTTGATCAGTGCTATGCAGGATAGTGTTTCTCAAAAGACACCATGTACGATCTTAAAACAAAAAGCCAACAACTTCTTCATCTTCATGCTCTTCTATGTCACCTTCATCATCCTCACTAAGAATCTGGATATCATCTTCTTCTTCTTCCTCTTTAATTTTGGGTTTAGCACTTTAAAGTTGTTGTCATATTATCTTTTTCATTTTCGTAATTGAAATTTCGTTTGTTATGATTTAAAATAGGTAATACACAATTGGAAGGAGTCTTATTAAATGAGGAATGGAACGAAAATAAGAAAAAAGATGTAGTTAAATACCCTAATTTAAGACACTAGATCTCAACTGACGAACCTGCCGAGCTAATATGGCTACTGGCTTCTCCTCTTAAGACAAATCGTTGTCCAATAGACACCACTGAAGTCAAGTACATGATATGGATCCGCAATATACCTCTGAAGCATAGATACATGAAACACCGGGTGCACGACTGATAAACTCGGTGGCAAAGCAAGTCTGTAGGACATCTCTCCTAACTTATCCAGAATCTCAAATGGACCTATGTATCTAGGGCTCAACTTGCCCTTCTTTCTGAACCTCATCACGCCCTTCATGGGCGACACCCGAAGAAAAACCCGATCTCATATCGTAAATGCCAAATCTCGAACTCTGCGATCCGCATAACTCTTCAACCTTGACTGAGCTGTACGAAGTCTATCCTGAATGACCTTCACCTTGTCCAAGGCATCCTGGACTAACTCTGAACCCAACAATCTAGCCTCTCCCGGCTCGAACCACCCAACTTGCGACCGACACCGCCTACCATACAATGTCTCATACGGAGCTTGAATGCTCGACTGGTAGCTGTTGTTGTAGGAAAACTCAGCTAAAGGCAAGAACTGGTCCCATGACCCTCCAAAGTCAATGACACATGCCCGCAACATATCCTCCAAAATCTGAATAGTACGCTCGGACTTTTCGTCTGTTTGAGGATGAAATGTTGTGCTCAACTCAACCTGTGTGCCCAACTCACGCTGAAATACTCTCTAGCAATGGGAGGTAAACTGAGTACCCCGGTCAGATATAATGGAAACGGGCACACCATGCAATCGAACAATCTCTCTCATGTAGATCTTTGCCAACTTCTCTCAAGAATACGAAACTGATACCGGAATGAAGTGTGGTCAACCTATCCACGATGACCCATACCACATCAAACATCCTCCGAGTTCGTGGGAGCCCAACTACGAAATCCATGGTGATACGCTTCCACTTCCACTCGGGAAGCTCAATCTGCTGCATCAAACCACCGGGTCTTTGGTGCTCGTACTTAACCTGCTGACACTTCAGGCACCGAGCTACATAGGCTACAATATCCTTCTTCATCCTCTGCCACCAATAATGCTGCCGCAAGTCCTGGTACATCTTTGCGGCGCCCGGATGAATGGTATACCGGGAACTATGGGCCACCTGCAATATCAACTCACAAATACCATCAAATCAGGTACACAAATACGACCCTGCATCCTCAGAACTCCCCCATCATCAACTGTGACCTGCTTGGCACCTCCGTGTCGGACCGTATCTCTAAGAACACATAAATGACGATCATCATAATGCCTGGACCGAATACGATCATACAATGAGGAACGGGCCACAGTATGAGCCAAAACACTGCCAGTCTCGGAAACCTCCGATCTCATAAACCGGTTGGCCAAAGCCTGAACATCCAAAGAAAGTGGTTGCTCTCCGACTGATAAATAAGCAAGACTACCCATACTGGCTGACTTCCGGCTCAAAGCATCGGCCACCACATTGGCCTTCCCCGGATGATATAAGATGGTAATGTCATAATCCTTTAAAAGCTCTAACCATCTCCTCTGCCTCATATTCAACTCTTTCTACTTGAACAGATACTGCAAACTCTTATGATCCGTGAATACCTCACATGGCACCCCATACAGATAATGCCTCCAAATCTTCAACCATGAATAATAGCTGCTAACTCCAAATCATGGACTGGATAGTTCTTCTCATGAACGTTCAACTGACGTGAAGCATAAGGTATAACCTTGCCATCCTGCATCAACACTTCACCAAGTCCAACCCGTGAAGCATCACAATACACGGTATATGGCCCTGAACCTGTATAAAAAACTAACACCGGTGCCATGGTAAAGGTTGTCTTGAGATTTTGAAAGCTCACCTCACACTCATCCGACCACCTGAACGGGGCACCCTTCTGAGTCAACCTGGTCATCGGGGATGCGATAGATGAAAATCCCTCCATAAATCGGCGATAATAATCTGCTAAGCCCAAGAAGCTCCGAATCTCTATAGCTGAGGTGGGTCTAGGCCAATCTCTGACTACTGAAATCTTCTTGGGATCCACCTGAATACCCTGTACCGACACAACGTGGCCTAGAAATGCCACCGAACTCAACCAGAACTCACATTTAGAAACTTTGACATACAACTGACTATCCCTCAGAGTCTGGAGGATGACTCGAAGATGTTGCTCATGCTCCTCTAGGCTACGAGAGTTAATCAAAATATCATCAATGAATACTATAACAAACGAGTCCAAATAGGGCATGAACACTCAGTTCATCAACTCCATAAAAGCAGTGGGGGCATTTGTCAACCCAAATGACTTCACAAAGAACTCATAATGCCCATACCGAGTACGAAAGGCTGTCTTAGGGACATCAGACGCCCTAATCCTCAGTTGATGGTATCTAAATCTCAAATCTATCTTGGAAAACACTGTAGCACCCTGAAGCTGGTCAAATAGATCCCCAATCCTTGGCAATGGATACTTATTCTTAATAGTAACCGTGTTCAACTGTCGGTAGTCAATACACATCCTCATTGATCAATCTTTCTTCTTAAAGAACAACACTGGGGAACCCTAAGGAGAAACACTAGGCCTAATGAAGCCTTTATCCAACAAATCCTGCAACTGATCCTTCAACTCCTTCAACTCTGGCGGGTTCATAAGATACGACAGAGTAGAAATGGGCTGAGTGCCCCGAGCCACCTCAATGCAAAAATCAATATCCCTGTCGGGTGGCATACCCGACAGGTCAGCAGGGAACACCTCTGGAAACTCACGAACTACAGGCACAGACTCCATAGAAAGAACCTCAGCACTAGAAGCACGAACATAGGCCAAATAGGCCAAACAACCCTTCTCGACCATGCGTCGAGGCTTCATAAATGAAATAACTCTACCGGAAGAATGACTAGGAGTCCCTCTCCACTCCAAGTGAGGTACTCCTGGAAAGGCCAAGGTCACAGTCTTGGCATGACAGTCCAGAATAGCATGATAGGGGGACAACCAATCCATCCGCAAAATAACATCAAAGTCAACCATATCAAGGAGCAAAAGATCTACCTGAGTCTCCAGACCACCAATAACCACAAAGCATGAACGGTAGACTCGATCTACCACAATAGAATCGCCCACCGGTGTAGACACATATATAGAAGTACTCATGGAATCACGGGGCATACTTAAATAAGGGGCAAACTATGAAGACACATAGGAGAATGTAGACCCCAGATCAAATAAAACCGAAGCATCTCTGCTGCAAACTGAAACCATACCTATAATAACTGCATCAGAGGCCTCAGCCTCAGGTCTGGCCGGAATAGCATAGCATCGGGGCGGAGCCCCTCCAACCTGAACATCTCTGGGTCTACCTACTGCGGGCTGACCTCTACCTCTCGTGGCTTGTCCTCCACCTCTAATAGTCTGGCCTCAACCTCTAGCACCTCGACCCCCACCTCTAGCTGGCTGAGGGGGTGGGGGTGCACCTGATGCGAGAACCATAGCACGGGAACCCTGATACCGCGAACCACCAAAACCTCTAGGGCAAAACCTGGAAATGTGCCCCGTCCCACCGCAAGTGAAGCAAGACCTCGGCTACTGAGAATACTGACCCTGGAACTGTCGCTGATGACCAAAATAACCACCCTGGAAGCTCTGAATCCGCAGTGCACTGATAGGAGCTGATGGCACACTGCGGAATACCTGAAGTGCCGACTGGAATGGCCTAGGAGGATGACCTCGACCAAAGGAATATCTGCCTCCAGATGAGGCACCACTGAACCAGCCGAAATGACGAGGTCTCTTGTCAGTCCCATGACCACTGCCCTGTGATAAGACCACCTCAATACGCCTGGGCACATCGTCCGCATCCTAAAATGCGATATCGGTACCTATCTCCCTAGCCATCTGAAGTCTGATAGGCTGAGCTAGACCCTCAATAAACCTCCTCGCCCTCTCTCGATCCGTGGGGAGTATCATGATAGAATGTCGGGCCAGAGTGATGAACCTGGTCTCATACTGTGTAACAGTCATAGATCCCTGCTGGAGGCGCTCAAACTGCCTCCAAAGATCCTCATTCTTAGTAACTGGAAGAAACTTCTCCATGAACAACTCGGATAACTGAGCCCAAGTCAAAGGTGCAAACCCCGCTGGTCTGGTCAAGCAATAATCTCTCCACCAAGTCTTGGCAGTACCAGAAAGACGAAATATAGCAAAATCAACCCCATTGGTCTCGACAATGCCCATGTTCCGAAGAACCTCATAGCAACTGTTCAAGTAATCCTGGGGATCCTTTGATGGTGCACAAGTAAAAGTAGTAGGGATAACTTGGTGAACCGATCCAATATCCACAAAGCATCGGCAGACATAGCTGCCCCCTCAACGACATGTGCCACAAGACCCTGCTGAGCTGCTCCAACTATCTGAGGTGCTGGAGTCTAGAACTGAGTGGCTAATTGCTCTGGTGTGCGAGTAGCAGGAGTTTGGGCCCCTCCCCCAGCCTGAGAGACGGCTGGTGCAATAGGAAGTAGACCGCCCTGAGCCACGCTCTCCATGAGTCCCACTAAGCGGACAAGAGCGTCCTGAAGAACCGGGGTGGAAATGAACCCTTCTGGGACCTGAGCTGGTCCAACTGGAACCGTCTCAGCAGGAACCTCACCGGCAAAGTCTACCTATGGGTCCTCTACTAGGGCTAGTGCTCTGGGTTGAGCCCTACCCCTTCCTCGGCCTCGTCCTCGGCCCCTCGTAGGAGCTGCAACAGGAGGATCGGGATGCTGATCGGTAGATGAGAAAGCACGCGTTCTCGCCATATGCGAGAGAATAGAATAGAAACTCAATTAGCATTTAGAATTCAAATCACACAACATAGAAGAAGAAAAGTGAAGTTATTCCTAACTTTGCAGCCTCTGGGGATAAGTACAGACGTCTCTGTACCGATCCCTCAGACTCTACCAAGTTTGTCCGTGAATTGTGAGACCTAAGCAACTTAGTGCTCTGATACCAACTTGTCACGACCCGAAATCCCACCTTCAGGCTGTGATGGCGTCTAACGTTGAACCCGCTAGACAAGCCAACGTTTTTGGTTAAATTTACTATTTTCTTTATTTACGACATTTAAAAGAACAACAATAAACATGAATAAATAAATAAGAATGCGGAAGCTAAGATTTAATCAACTTAATATAATAAATGTTACGAAATTCCGTACGTAAACCCCCAGAACTGGTTTCACAATTTCACGGACAGTCTAAGATTGCTAAAAACCTGAGTCTAAAATAAAGAAGTGTAGCTATCTAGAAATACAAGATAAGACAGAAGGAAAGAGACAGATGGTGACGCCAAGGCCTGCGGACGCCTGTAGGACTACCTCGGTGTCGCCATGAACTGAAGGATACTCCCTCGCTCAAGGTCCATTGGATCCGGCGCTGTAATCTGCACAACATAAAGAAGTGCAGGTGTAGCATCAGTACAACCGACCCCATGTAATGAGTAAGTGACGAGCCTAACCTCGGCGAAGTAGTAACGAGGCTAGGACACGACAACAATAACACCTGTGCAATTCAATAGTATAACAGGAAATAATGACAGGAAATAAGCAACTTAATACAACCACGGGGAAGAACATGCTGGGGATAAAGGGCAACAACTAACTGAAACAACAGAACAAGATAGCAGTTGAAATTTATAAATAACAACAAGAATTAACAGCTCTGAACAAGTGAATAAACAGAAACGGCACCCTCACCAAACACTCGGCACAGAATGTCCCCTCGTGCATAAATAATAATCACTCGGCACGGAATGTCCCCTCGTGCATAAATAAATAAATAATCAATCGGCACGGAATGTCCCCTCATGCATAACCTCACAATCGCTCGGCACAGAATGTCCCCTCGTGCATAACATATATGAAAGCAACAAATGACAGGAAAATTCAACAATAAGAAACCTTAAATGCACATAAATATTCAACAAGAATTCTACCTTTCCGGCAAGGAACACAGCTATAACCAAACTCACTCAGAAGTACAATTGAACAAATAATCCTCAACCGAATGAATAATCAACATTATTCCACACCATGAATTACTCTCAATGCATAACTTCCCGATTGACAATTACTTCATAACACAGAGAATATCGATGAAAACTACATATATCATAGAATTCGACTCACGGGCATGAATTGACCACAACATATAGGTACTCGTCACCTCACCTATACGTTGGACATGAATTATCAAATAGCAAATACGACTCAATACCTAATCCCTTAAGCTAAGGTTAGGCCAAACACTTACCTCGGCTCCAAGAATCCAAATCAAGCCTCTAGCACCTTTTTTCCTCTGGAATCCGACTCCGAAACAATCGTATCTAGACATAATTGACTTAATAACATCAATAATTGCTCAACAATTAAATTTCAATGCCTAATTATAGATTTCCCAATATTCTTCCAAAAATTCAAAAAATCGACCCCGAACCCGCTTTGTCAAAACACGAGGTTCGGACCAAAACCTGATCACCCATTCCCCCACGATCCCGAATATATAATTTGTTTTGAATTCCGACCCCAAAACGAGGTCAAATTCCTAAATATTCAAAAAGCCCTAACTCTACCCAAAACCCCAATTTCTACCCTTTAATTCCATAATTTTAGGCCTAGTTCTAATGATTGTTGATGAAAATAGAAGAAAACGAGTTCAAGATTACATAACTAAGAGATTATGGTGAATTAGCCTCCTAAGAATCGCCCAAGAGAAGTGGAGAAGAAGAAGTGTAAGAAAAATGGTGAAATTCCCGTGCAAGTGTTCTGTTTTGGGTCTTTAAAATAACTGGCGTTTTACACGTGTGATCGCGAAAGGAGTAATGCGATCGCACAGTGGAAGGCCCCCTACGCTCCGCGATCGTAGAAGGACAAACGCGATCGCACAGTAACCCTGACCTACTCCCCCGCGATCGCTAACCAGCTAACGGGGTCGCACAAGACAACTGANCCCCCCCCCCATCTTCCTAACCTCCTATGTGATCGCAGCTATGCCTATGCGATCGCATACTGCAACAGACTCACCCCCCACACACACTGCTATGCGATCGCAACTACACCTATGCGATTGCATAGTGTAATACCAGACACCAGAAAATTGCCAAAACACCATATTTTTCCTAAGTTTTGCACTCCGACACCTATCCGAAACTCACTGAGCCATCGGGGCTCAAAACCAAATATACACAGAACCTCTAAACCATCCTACGGACTTATCCGGGTAATCAAGACACCAATTAACATCATAAACATCGAATTAAACCTCAAAATCTATAGAAATCCTCAAAACTTCATGAACTTTAAAAATTTCCATTTTTAGTCCGAATCACATCAAACTGAGTCCGTTTCTTACCAAATTTCACAGAGTACTCGCATAACACACATTGAACCTGTTCCGGGCTCCGGAACGTTAATACGGGCAAAGTAACACAGGTTTCACATCAAATTTCATTTTCAAAAGTCTTTATATTTTTCAGGAAATAATTTTCTTTAAAAATTTATTTCTCGGACTTGGGACCTCGGAATTCATTTCGGGCATATGCCCAAGTCTCATATTTTACTACGGACCCTCCGGGACCGTCAAATAACGGGTCCAGGTTCGTTTACCAAAAATATTGACCAAAGTCAATTTTATTCAAATAATTATTGTAAATTCATCATTTTATCAATTTTCCACATAAAGACTTCCCGGCTACGCGCCCGGTTTGCGCACGCATTCGAGATGAGATAAACGGAGGCTTCCAGGACCTCGGAATACAGATTTAGTTAAAATTACACGGGATGACATTTTGGGGCATCACAATGTTGGGTTTAGCACTTTGATCAATCATATGCAGGATAGTGTTTCTCAAAAGACACCATGTACGATCGTAAAACAAAAAGCCATCAACTTCTTCATCTTCATCCTCGTCTATGTCACCGTCATCATCCTCAATAAGAATCTGGATATCATCATCTTCTTCTTCCTCTTTAATTTTGGGTTTAGCACTTTAAAGTTGTTGTCATATTATCTTTTTCATTTTCGTAATTGAAATTTCGTTTGTTATGATTTAAAATAGGTAATACACAATCGGAAAGAATCTTATTAAATGAGGAATGGAAAGAAAATAAGAAAAAGATGTAATTAAATCCCCCTATTTAAGACACTAATAATGAATTAAAAATAACTTGTAAGTAATCCTTGTTTAGGATAGGTAATATACAAAATTAGGACAATTTTGGTAAATAAGTTTTAAATATTGTATAGAAATAACAAAATCCCGATAGTTATTCGAGAGTAATATACCACGAGTAAACTACATAATAAAAACTTAGTACAATCAATAGTTAATATTAGTGAGATAGACACACATCTAAGAATTCAACAGCGGATTTTTACTATAAAAGAGAATATAGTTCAGGGAAGTTCTGGGGCACCGGATTGTTCACGCAAGTAACTGATAAGAAAGGAGTTAATATTATCCACGGTCATTGAACTTTTGTGTTTGTTACCCAAAATTCACTTTTCTTTTCTTTGGTTGTTACGTAAAAATTATTTAACTTTGTGTTCATTGCTCAAAAGTCACTTTTCTTTCTTTTATTATACAAAAATCATTTTACTTTGCTCTAGTTATCACAAAAGTCACATTTGTCAGATTTTATAATACTTATACTTGAAAAGTTTATTATGCCCATGATATTATATAAATATTCATAGTTATGTAATTTCTTCTATATTATAGACTATATAATATATTTTTACCTAGACGTTTTATTTACAACCAAAATAACTTAATATTATTTTATTTATTCTTTTTATAATATATTATATTTAATTTTTTCTTAACGTTAATTTTCAAGATATATTGGTAGCGTTATTAAATATTTCAGTAACTTTACTATGAACACTCATGTCAACGTTCTCAACCACATGCAACGACCCAACCGGTCGTTTTACCTTCTACAACCCTGTTCTCCTAAATAAGACTCCCCGTATGTACTTTTACTGTTTTATGACTTGCGAGGATGGTTAGTTCGGGATTCGAAAGGGTTCGGGTTGCAATCGGAACACTTGATTCCTTAGTTTGGCTTTAAAAGACCAAATTTGACTTCGATCAACATTTTTAGGATACGACCTTGGAATCGGGATTTGATGGTTCCAGTAGGTTCGTATGATGACTTTGGACTTGGCCGTAAGTTCCGATCGGGTTTTGGACAACCCGGGAGCGTTTCGGCGGTTAACAGTAAATGTTGACTAATTGAAGGTTTTAAAGTTATTTAAATTTGATTTGGAGTATGTTTTGGAGTAATCGAGGTCCGTTTGGAATTTTGAGCCCGGAAATAGTTTTGTATGGTAAAAATTACAAATAAAATCAATTAAGAAAAAATAAATTTATGAATATATTATAAACACAATAAATAAAATAATAGTAAGTTATTATAATTATAAAAAAAATACCTAGGTATAAATATATGATATAGTATATAATACTGAATGAATTACATAAATATGAAGATTTATATAATATCAAGGGCATAATAGACTTTTTAAGTAAACATATTATAAAATATGAAAAATGTGATAACTAGAGAAAAGTAAAATAATTTTTGTATAACAAAAGAAAGAATAATGACTTTTTGAGTAATGAACACAAAGTTAAATGATTTTCACGTAACCAAAAAAAAAGAAAAGTGACTTTTGGGTAAAGACGCATGTTACAACCCCAAATCCTAAGCCGGCCGTGATGGCGCCTATCATAGAACTAGGATAGCCAACAATCACACATTGACATATTATTTTCGAAATTCCAAATCATTTCCAACATTTCATAAGAATTTTTACATTTCCGGATTTTTAAAGAAAACCAAACGAGATAAATAGTCTAACAACTATTCCCAAGACCTGGAGTCAACATATCATGAGCATCTAAGAGTGGTACCAGAAATTCTACTGTCATAATACATATATTCTCGGAACAAGGAACTAAATACAAAACAAGAAGGGGAAACAGAGATGCTGTGAACGCTGAACAACTACCTCGATGTCCCAACTCCGGCTCCACAACAGTGTAAGAAAAACTAACGCTCGGTACCGGCACCTGAATCTGCACACAGGGATGCTGGAAGTAATGTGAGTACGCTAACTCAGTATTCATGAAAATAAATCAAGTCTGAACAATAAGAAACACATAGGATACATTAAATCAATATGCTTTAAAAGCCAATTTCAGTAAAATTCCTTGAAAAAGTGTGATTTCCAATTATTTCAGAAAAATGCCCAAGACGTTTTAGTGTAAAACTGAAATGAATCATAAATAGTAACTCAGGCAATTACAAGTATCATAAACCGCCCATCGGGCAAATCATCACTCAATATCAGTCGCTCAACATGCCTCACAATCACTCAGTATCAACCCCTCGGGCAACCTCACTGTCACTCATTCCTCCCAATCACTCGTCACTCGGCACTCGGCACATGCACTCAGTAGCTACCTACGCTCACTGGGGGTTTACAGACTCCGGAGGGGCTCCTACGCCCCAAGCGCTAATATCAAGCCATCTCGTGGCATAAATCACTCAGGCTCTCAGCCTCTCACATATTATAACAGTGTAACATGTTTCGGCGTATAGCCCGACCCATAATATTCTCACAATATTGGCTCTCGGCCTCACTCAGTCAGAAAATCTCAAAAATGCCACTCGAACCATCAATAAATGGGGTACTCGACCCAAATTAGTATTTTATATCACAAAATTATGTAAACAAGTTTGAGTCTCGAAAATAGTTTAACATTAAATGAGTGAGTGTAAATATCAGAAAATATCCCCCAAGGGGTCTAAACAGGTCGGCACAAGGCCCCAAACATGGCTTATAGCCCAAATATATCAATAGTATGGAAATACGGTTTATCATGTGATTTAAAAGCAATTACGCAACTCAATAGTTGCCACGGGTAGGACCAAGTCCAAATCCCCAAATCAGTGCACGCCACACACTCGTCATCCAGCGTGTGCGTCACTCCAAAACAGTGAGAAGATGCTAAGTCTGGGATTTCATACCCTCCAGACAAGATTTATAGTCATTACTTACGTCAAACCGGCCTGAGAAACTACTTTGTGGTACTCTTGGAAAACTATAAAAATTAGGCACAATTCCCGAAATTGGCCAAATCCGACCCTCTGGGCCCACGTCTCGGAATTCAATAAAAGTCACAAACCGGAATCCTCATCCCCCCAAAATTCTATACATACCAAGAACATCAAAATCAGACCACAATTGCCCCTTCAATTACTCAATCAAAGTCTCCAATTATCCAAGCCCTAACCCCCAATTTACACACTCATTTTTCCCTTAATTTCACCCTATTTCAGTCCAAAAATCACATAGAAACGAGTTTTAGGTTCAAATATCTTACCTCAACAACGTCCTCTTGATTTTCCTCCTTCAAAACCCTCTCCCAAAGCTTAATCCCGGATGAAATATTGAAGAAAATGGCTCAAAATCGCGAAGGCATGAATTTATACACTTCTGGTCAGTGGTCCCGAACCTGCGGACCCGCACCTGTGGTCCCAGGTGCGCACCTAGGGTCCCAGGTGCGCACCTGCAGTCCTAGGTGCGCACCTGCGCACTTGACTTAAGTCACGAGCGATCGCACCTGCGTCCTTCTTCCGCAGGTGAGGCCAATACCTCGCACCTGCAGCCTATCCCCAGCTGGCCAAACTCCGCACCTGTGTTCCCTTTCCGCACCTGCGCTCAAACCTCCGCAGGTGCGGCAACACTAGATGGGCAGCACCAGCAGCACTTCAGCTGCATTTTCTCAACTCCAAACCTTCCGACGACCATCTGAATTCAACCCGAGCCCCTCGAGACCCCAACCAAAAACACAAACTAGCAATAAATGAGTACCCGGACTTAGGCGAACCCTCGGAACATCCAAAATAACATCGAAACTCCAATTCAACCCATGATTCGAGCCTAAGATTCCTAAAACTTCCGAAAATAACCAACTATGCCGAAACCAACCAAAACACATCCAAATGACCTGAATATTTACACACACGTCCAAAATGACACTACGATCCTGCTCCAACTTCTGGAATTCCATTCCAACCCCGATAGCCTATTTTCCACTGCCGACCAGAAATCACTAGAAACCAACTTTCGGCAATTCAAGCCTAATTCTACACCGAACTTCAAAACCACATTCCGAACACACTTCTAAGTCCCAAATCACTTAACGAAGCTATCAGAGCTATAAAATCTACATTGCGAGGTCGTTTACCTAGAAGTCAACTCTCAGTTGACTTTTTCAACTATTAGGCCAATTTAAGAGACTAAGTGTCTCAATTCTCACCACGACCACTCCAAACCCGAACCAACCGACCCCTGCACATCATAAATAAACTAAGCAATGCACTACAAGGCCGAAACAATAATAACAGGGCTAATTCCATGGAACGACCGGCCGGGTCGTTAAATTTTCCCATTCTTAAACAAACGTTCGTCCTCGAACGGGTCTAGAGACATACCTGGAGTCTCAAACAGGTTAGGATATCGGCTCCGCATCTCCAGCTCGGTCTTCTAAGTGGCCTCCTCCACGGGCTGCCCTCTCCACTGCACCTTCACCGAAGCTATATCCTTAGATATTAACCTCCTAACTTGACAACCCAAAATAGCCACTGGCTCTACCTCATAAGACATATCACCCTCAAGCTGAACTGTGCTGAAGTCTAAAACATGAGGGGGGTCACCAAAATACTTTCGGAGCATCGAAACATGGAACACCGGATGAACAATCGATAAGCTGGGTGGCAAGGCAAGTCTATAAGCCACCTCTCCAATCCTTTGAAGCACCTCAAAAGGCCCAATGAACCGGAGACTCAGCTTGCCCCTCTTCCCGAACCTCATAACACCCTTCATGGGTAACACCTTCAGCAGTACCTTCTCTCCCTCCATGAGAGACACATCCCGGATCTTCCGGTCCGCATAACTCTTCTGCCTAGACTGCGTTGTGCGAAGCCGCTCCTAAATCAACTTCACCTTATCCAAAGCATCCTGAACCAAGGTTGTGGCCAATAGTCTAGCCTCGCCCAGCTCAAACCAACCAACCGGAGATCTACACCTCCTACCATATAAATCCTCATACATAGCCATCTGGATACTCGACTGATAACTGTTATTATATGCAAACTCCGCGAGTAGCAGAAATTGGTCCCTTGAACCCCCAAAATCAAAGACACAGGCACGCAACATGTCCTCCAAAATCTGAATAGTACGCTCTAACTGCCCGTCGTTCTGAGGATGAAACGTTGTGGTCAACTCAACCTGAGTACCCAAATCTCTCTGTATGTCCCTCCAGAACTGAGATGTGAACTGAGTACCGCTATCGAAAATGATAGAAACTGGAAACCCATGCAATCGTACAATCTCCGTGATATAAATCTCAGCTAACCTCTCCAAGGGATAAGTAGTACCAACATGAATGAAGTGCGCGGACTTGGTCGCCGATCCACAATAACCCATATAGCATCAAATCTCCTCGAAGTCTGTGGGAGCCCAACTACAAAGCCCATGGTAATCCGCTCCCACTTCCACTTTGGAATATCTAACCTCTGAAGTAATCTACATGGCCTTTGGTGCTCATACTTGACCTACTGGCAGTTGAGACACCGAGCTACAAACTCAACAATATCCTTCTTCATCCGCCTCCACCAATAATGTTGTCTCAGATCCTGGTACATCTTCGCGGCACCCGGATGGATGGAATACCGCGAGCTATGAGCCTCTTCTAATATCAACTCTCGAAGGCCATCCACATTGGGCACACAAATTCAGCCCTGCATCCTCATGACCCCATCATCACCAATAACCACGTCCCTGGCATCACCCCGCTGGACCTTGTCCTCAAGAACGAGCAAGTGTGGGTCATCATACTAGCGTGCTCTAATCTGATCATAAATAGAAGGCCTGGAGGCTAAACAAGACAATACTCGTGGGGGCTATAATAGATCCAATCTCACCAACTGACCCGCTAAAGCCTCAACATCAAGTGCTAAAGGTCGCTCTGCTGCTGGAAGGTAGGCTAGACTTCCCAAACTCTCTACTCTTCGACTCAGGGCATCAGCCACTACATTGGCCTTCCCCAAATGATATAGAATCGTGAGGTCATAATCCTTGAGAATCTCCAACCATCTCCTCTGACGTAAATTCAGATCCTTCTGCTTAAGCAGATACTGCAAACTACGATGATCAGTGAAAACCTCACAATGCACTCCATACAAATATTGGCGCCAAATCATCAAGGCGTGGACGATGGATGCTAGCTCAAGATCATGCACTAGATAATTCTTCTCTTGCACCTTCAACTGTCGGGACGCGTAGGCAATCACCCTACACCGCTCCAAGGCCACCTCTCGAGGCATCACAGTAGACTGTGTAAGAACCTGAACCCGTAGGCAAAACCAACACCGGAGATGTAGTCAAAGCTGACTTGAGCTTCTGAAAGCTCTCCTCACACTCCTCAGTCCACCTGAACGGTGCACCCTTCTGGGTCAGTCTGGTCATAGGTGCTGCAATAGATGAAAATCTATCTACAAAACGACGATAGTACCCTGCCAAACCAAGGAAGATGCAAATCTCAGTAGCTGATGACGGTCTAGGCCAACTCTGCACCGCATCCACCTTCTTCAGATCCACCTTGATCCCATCAAAAGACACCACATAGCCAAAGAATTACATTGAATCAAGCCAGAATTCGCATTTCAAAAATTTTGCATACAACCTCTCTCCCTCAAAGTCTGAAGCACAACTCTCAAATATTGCTCATGATCCTCCCGAGATCGGGAATATACCAAGATGTCGTCAATAAACACGATGACAAATGAATCAAGATAAGGCCGGAACACACTGTGCATCAAGTGCATAAAAGCTGCTGGGGCATTGGTCAGCCTAAATGACATGACAAGAAACTCATAATGACCGTACCTAGTCCTGAAAGCAGTCTTCGGGATGTTAGAGTCCCGAATCTTCAGCTGATGATACCCGGATCTCAAGTCAATATTAGAGAACACTCTGGCTCCCTGAAGCTGGTCGAACAAATCATCAATACGAGGCAAATGATACTGGTTCTTCACCGTAACCTTTTTCAGCTGCCGATAATCAATACACATATGCATAGAACAATCCTTCTTCTTCACAAACAACATCGATGCACCCTAAGGTGACACACTAGGCCGAATGAACCCCTTATCTAGGAGTTCCTGAAGCTGTTCTGTCACGACCCAAAACCCGGTTCAGGTCGTGATGGCACCTAACGGTGAGGTTAGGCAAGCCAATCATACAACTATAACAATAAAAGTGCGAAATATAATTAACGGTATGGGGTAAGGCCGTAGAAAGCAAGCTGAGCCACAGCGACGCCCAATATATACAACCCCAAATTACCAACATAACTACAACAAGTGTGTGCCAGGACTAGTGTCACAATGTCAATGGGCGGGTTCATAGATACAACAACAGAAATACATATACAAAATATACAAGCCGCAGTCTGGAACAAATGACCGAGCAGAATGAAACTAGAAGGCTCCAGAGGTGCTGTCATGAAAACGCCAAGAAGACTCCTCACCGTGTGGAGAGACGCCGTGATCAGTACCTATCAACTGACGGACGAACAGACGAACAACCTCAATACCTGCACAGTCAAGTGCAGAAAAAGAAAGAAAGTGTAGCATGAGTACATATAAACAAATATGTACCCAGTGAGTGTCCCGTCTAAACTCGTAAAGAGTAGTGACGACAAGTAGAATACATACTCACTAAGGTCCAGTACATAAATAAATAAATAAAGTACATGCTGAGTAATAAAGCATGTGAGAAAAATACATCAAGTAAGGACATGTAATCAACAAACATGTAACTGATCTTAAACATAACCTTTCTTTGTAGACTGATCATATGTATCACTTGTTTTCCTTCTCATTATCTGAAATGTCTTATCTTATTATCTCAATTGTTCACTTTCCAGTACTCAGTACCGTTGCTCAACTCACCACCGTACGATCCCAACTCAATGCAAATGCTAATTAATGCAAATGTGTATATACATATATATATCCGACACGGACAAGACTATCAACCGAAGTCATAAGGGTGGGTCATAAGGACTGACTCGGTCAT
>ML291332.1:79433-188173 GCA_005239495.1 Nicotiana undulata | reverse complement strand
GGTGATTGAGGGCAAGGAGATGATTGTGGGGTAAAAATTTGAGGCTATTTGGTGGAGCTCCGCTGCCGGAGGCGATTTTCGGCCGGCGGAGCTAGGGCGGGGGATGGTGGTTCAAGCGAGGTGTTGAGAGAGGAAGGAGAGATGGGCATGGGAAAGAGGGTGTTAGACTTTGGTCTTTAGAGGGGGGGAGGCTTTTGGTACAGTTAAATAGTTAGTGGTTGTGAGGTTCCCAGCCGTTGGATCAAAATGGATCAACGGCTGGGATGAATTCATTTAACTAAACGGGGTCATTTTGGTGAGGCCTGGGACAGGCCAGGTAATGGGGTTATGGGATGGGTATTTGAATGGGTTATAGAGATAGGTTTTTGGGCCTGTGCAAGTTAGCCCAGGTCCGGTTTTAGGCTCAATTAATCATTAATTAATTTAATTAAACTAATTATATTTACCTTTAAAATGTAATAATTAATTTTGACCTTATTTTGTCTAATTATAGACTAATTAGGAATAAAATAATTAATTTTATGCTCCTAATTAAATCCATGATTTATTGGATAAAATGATTAATTTTAGTAACTAGTTGTCAAAACTACATTACATCAAATAATCATCATTCGTTTGTTATTTAATTCAATTAATTAAAAATAATAAATTTATAATTCCTTGATAATAATAATGCGCCTAATTATGCAATTTTAATAATTTTAAAAGATGAATTATAAATATGCAAATGCAAACAACTCACAATTAATCACTAAAATTTAACAAAATTTGTAAAATTAATTTATTGTATTGAATTTTATAGGAGTAAATGGTGGGTGAAAAATCACGTGCTCACAGCTGCCCCTCTTTGCTCGGAAACACGAAGAGTTTTTGGGCAAAGACAAAGTGAGCAGTCATGAACGACTTTACCCATTCACATACTCCATTGTGAAGCGTTTTTTAAAAGTTTGACCGAACCCTGCTTCAAAGGTTGCCTACATATCCTTGGCTATAAAGGAATCAGGTCAGTGTAGTTCTGGAAGTTTTGGTAGCTGGGACTACCGGGTAACTGTGGTCTCACTGCGGTTGCTGCTGTTACTGCTGCTGAGCTCCTTATTACACCAAAGTAACAACAATGAAAAAGACTAAACTAAACCTATCAACTATGAGTTACAAGGACCCTATATATTAGTCTGCTGAAGCCTGATCTTGAGTCGTGGCTGCTTTTAACAACTATGCTTGTTAGTTGTATGTGCCGGTTCAATCTTCTTCAGCTTTTCGGGTCAAGAAGGGACATGCATAGCTTGTGACTTCAATCTTGTCCCGGACAGTCCACATCTCTTCCGCTTCTATACTTTGGGGTTCAACTCTTTTCTTCTTCTTCTTCTTCTTCTTCTTTTATTCTGGATCAGAACTTCTTCTTTTGGTCGTCTTGAGTCCATTGTCCTAAATTGTAATCTGCGCTAAATCAAGAACAAACGAACGAAATTTTCTGCCCCAGTTTTCACTAGGAAAATCTCGTGAGTTATTGTAATGCAATCTATGCTACTTTATTATGGAAAGCGATGAAGAACCGGGAACAGTGCACCCAGAGTTATTGTAGACTAGGGAGTGGATACCTTATGCCTAAAAGTAAAATCAACTAGGGGTTGGAGACCCTATGTTGGAAAGAAGACTAGGGAGTGGAGACCCTATGTCTAAAAATAAAATCAACTAGGGATTGGAGACCCTATGTTGGAAATAAGACTAGGGAGTGTAGACCCTATGTCTAAAATAAAATCAACCAGGGATTGGAGACCCTATGTTGGAAAGAAGACTAGGGAGTGGGGACCCTATGCCTACAATAAAATCAACTAGGGATTGGAGACCCAATGTCTAAAATAAAATCAACTTGGGATTGGATACCCTATGTTGGAAAGAAGACAAGGGAGTGGAGACCCTATGACTAAATATAAAATCAACTAGGGATTGGAGACCCTATGTTGGAAAGAAGACTAGGGAGTGGAGACCCTATGCCTAAAATAAAATCAACTAGGGATTGGAGACCCTATGTTGGAAAGAAGACTAGGGAGTGGAGACCCTATGCCGAAAAATAAAGTCAACTAGGGATCGGAGACCCTATGTTGGAAAATCATCAACTAAGGAGTGGAGACCCTATGTTGGAAAGAAGACTAGGGAGTGGAGACCCTATGCCTAAAATAAAATCAACTAGGGATTGGAGACCCTATGTTGGAAAATCATCAACTAGGGAGTGGAGACCCTATGTTGGAAAGAAGACTAGGGAGTGGAGACCCTATGCCTAAATTAAAATCAACTAGGTATTGGAGACCCTATGTTGGAAAATCATCAACTAAGGAGTGGAGACCCTATGTTAGAAAGAAGACTAGGGAGAGGAGACTCTATGCCTAAAAATAAAATCAACTAGGGATTGGAGACCCTATGTTGGAAAATCATCAACTAGGTAGTGGAGACCCTATGTTGGAAAGAAGACTAGGGAGTGGAGATCCTATGCCTAAAATAAAATCAACTAGGGATTGGAGACCCTATGTTGGAAAATCATCAACTAAGGAGTGGAGACATTATGTTGGAAAGAAGACTAGGGAGCGGAGACCCTATGCCTAAAAATAAAATCAACTAGGGATTGGAGACCCTATGTTGGAAAATCATCAACTAAGGAGTGGAGACATTATGTTGGAAAGAAGACTAGGGAGCGGAGACCCTATGCCTAAAAATAAAATCAACTAGGGATTAGAGACCCTATGTTGGAAAATCATACTTTAGGGAGTGGAGACTCTATGTTGGAAAGAAGACTAAGGAGTGGAGAGCCAATGTCTAAAATAAAATCAACTAGGGATTGGAGACCCTATGTTGGAAAGAAGACAAGGGAGTGGATACCCTACGACTAAATATAAAATCAACTAGGGATTGGAGACCCTATGTTGGAAAGAAGACTAGGGAGTGGAGACCCTATGCCT
Source organism: Nicotiana undulata (assembly GCA_005239495.1). NCBI lineage: Eukaryota > Viridiplantae > Streptophyta > Magnoliopsida > Solanales > Solanaceae > Nicotiana > Nicotiana undulata. The sequence continues at coordinate 185,219 of ML291332.1, read as the reverse complement.
AAAGATAAAGTCAACTAGGGATCGGAGACCCTATGTTGGAAAATAATCAACTAAGGAGTGGAGACCCTATGTTGGAATGAAGACTAGGGAGTGGAGACCCTATGCCTAAAATAAAATCAACTAGGGATTGGAGACCCTATGTTGGAAAGAAGACTAGGGAGTGGAGACCCTATGCCTAAAATAAAATCAACTAGGTATTGGAGACCCTATGTTGGAAAATCATCAACTAAGGAGTGGAGACCCTATGTTACATAGAAGACTAGGGAGAGGAGACCCTATGCCTAAAAATAAAACCAACTAGGGATTGGAGATCCTATGTTGGAAAATCATCAACTAGGGAGTGGAGACCCTATGTTGGAAAGAAGACTAGGGAGTGGAGACCCTATGCCTAAAATAAAATCAACTAGGGATTGGAGACCCTATGTTGGAAAATCATCAACTAAGGAGTGGAGACCCTATGTTGGAAAGAAGACTAGGGAGCGGAGACCCTATGCCTAAAAATAAAATCAACTAGGGATTGGAGACCCTATGTTGGAAAATCATACTCTAGGAAGTGGAGACTCTATGTTGGAAAGAAGACTAGGGAGTGGATACCCTATGCCTAAAAATAAAATCAACTAGGGATTGGAGACCCTATGTTGGAAAATCATCAACTAGGGAGTGGAGAGATTATGTTGGAGATAAGACTAGGGAGTGGAGACCCTATGTCTAAAATAAAATTAACTAGGGATTGGAGACCCTATGTTGGAAAGAAGACTAGGGAGTGGAGACCCTATGCCTAAAAATAAAATCAACTAGGGATTGGAGACCCTATGTTGGAAAGAAGATTAGGGAGTGGAGACCCTATGCCTACAATAAAATCAACTAAGAATTGGAGACCCTATGTTGGTAAAATCATCAACTAGGGAGTGGAGACCCTATGTTGGAGAGAAGACTAGGGAGTGGAGACCCTATGTCTAAAATAAAATCAACTAGGGATTGGAGACCCTATGTTGTAAAGAAGACAAGGGAGTGGAGACCCTATGCCTAAAAATAAAATCAACTAGGGATTGGAGACCCTATGTTGGAAGAAGACTAGGGAGTGGAGACCCTATGCCTAAAATAAAATCAACCATGGATTGGAGACCCTATGTTGTAAAGAAGACTAGGGAATGGAGACCCTATGCCTAAAATAAAATCAACTAGGGATTGGAGACCCTATGTTGGAAAGAAGACTAGGGAGTGGAGACCCTATGTCTAAAATAAAATCAACTAGGGATTGGGGACCCTATGTTGGAAAAAAAAGACTAAGGAGTGGAGACCCTATGACTAAAAATAAAATCAACTAGGGATTGGAGACCCTATGTTGGAAAAAAGACTAGGGAGTGGAGACCCTATGTTGGAAAAGGTGTAGCTAAGGATTGGAGGCCCTATACTACTTTAGGTTTGAATCATTTTCAACTTTGGTTCTTTTTTTTTTTTTTTCATTTTATTTTCGTGCATGCGGGAAAAGATTTTTGGAGGAAACTTCCCTTTCTTTGGAGTCAATGCTGCGGATCTCCTTCTAGCCCTTGCACAATTTCTTTTGGTTGCACCTGCTTTTTGCACGATTGCTTTCGAGTTGCACCTGTTTCCTATTTTGAAACAAAGAACAATTTGTTAGTTTGAAACGGTGGTTGGTTTTGCAGCCTTGATTATTTCAACTGCTTGATCTCGACCCCTTTGATAAAGATCTCAACCGCTTGCTTGCTCATTTGCCGGGGATTGGGTTTCATTTTTAAACTTGGGGACCCTGGCTTTCCAGATTTTATCATGTTGATCGGTCACGTGGGACCCAACATTTCAACTTTATGTTGCCTTTGCATGACTTTTACTTGCTTTTTGGGTTTCCGGAGCGTCGGTAAAATTCAGGCTCCTTAGAGTTTTTGCTACAGCTAGTCACATGGGACTTAACCGTTCCAACTTTATTTCGCCTTCATTGGCCTTTCATTCCTACTTCGAAGCATTTGGGAATACTTTGGATTTTCAAACTTTTGCCGAGGTGGTTAGCCATGTGGGACTCAACCTTTCAATTTCATTTGCCCTTATAGGCTCTTCAATTCGATTTTCTCCTTTCAAGGGTTTTGAGTTTGAAGCATCGACCACTAAGGCCAGTCGGGATCGACTTGATGCCCCTGACGAGGTTGGGTGCCTTTTGCATATTAGCCCATGTCAAATGAGAACCCTATAAATTAGTCTTGCCATCCTTTCTTTGCCTTACTTTCGGAAACAGAGTTAGGCCGAAAGGGATTTAAAAGAAAATAAATGACAGAATGGACAATGAATTTAAACGAGAGGTATCCATTTCGGGGAAAGGAAGGAAGGACTTACCTGGAGTTCATGCGGACTTCAATGAACATGACATGCCTTTTGGACTGGATGCCTGATGCGTGTAAATCGTCCAACTCTCAGAAATTCATCATCACTATCACCTCGAGATCAAAAAACCTTGCCCCGGACTGTGTCCATATCAGTGATCCATTATACTTTTCGATTAGTGGCGCCCTTTTTGGGTTTTCGCCGACTAACCTCTCTCATTTCTCTTCTCACCATTGCCCTGTAGTGCTCTTTGCGAGTTTTCACTAACAAGGCTCTCTCATTTTTCAATTTCTCTGCTTACCGTCGCCTTACAATGCCCGTGTGGGTTTTCACCGATAAGACTCTCTCATTTTAATTTCTCTCATCGCTTGTATCAGCTTCAAACATCTGCATCCCCCAACTTTAGACATCTTTGCCGATTGATCGGAAGGACTTGAATAGTGTTTTGGGTAGAGAGAATTTGGATTGAGCTACAACTTTGGAACTTTTAGGTGAGAAAGTAATATTTGACCCAGCTTAAACTCTTGGAAAAATGTGGAATTTTATTTTGGTGTGACTGAACCCCAGGGAGAGACTGCCTACGTGTCCTTTCGGAATCAAGTCGAACATAGTTCAGGGGAACTTTTGTTTTGGTTTTTGTTTTGATTTTTCTTCTATTTTCAGTTTTCGTTTCATCATTTTTTTTGTAACACTTTCAAGTTCCAAAGAGGGTAATCAAAGAAAAGTAACCGGCTCAAGGGTTTACAAAATTGGGTGGTGTTTGGGGTAGCGTGAATGAAAGCCTTCGTCATTTCTATCGGGAGCATCCACATTATGAAAAGGTCAGACATAGTACCTTTTGACTACATCTGCATTGACAATCGTTTCGGGATCATTTCCTTCGATGTCTTCCAAGTACAGTGCTCCTTTTGGTAGCAGTTTCCTTATGATGTACGAACCTTTCCAATTCGGGGAGAATTTTCCTTTCGCCTCTTCATGGTGTGGGAGGAAACATCTTAGGACAAGTTTCCCCACTTCGAAGTTCCTAGGCCGCACTTTCTTGTTGTAGGCGCGAGCCATTCTTTGTTGGTACAACTGCCCGTGGCAAACTGCGACCATTCTTTTCTCATCAATCAGAGTTAACTGTTCCAACCAGGGTTTTACCCATTCGTCATCCTCAATTTCTGCTTCGACAATGATCTGAAGGGAAGGAATTTCAACTTCTGCGGGTATTACGACTTCGGTGCCATAAACCAGTAGATAAGGTGTAGCTCCAACCGATGTGCGCACGGTCGTTCGATATCCCAATAATGCAAAAGGCAATTTCTCGTCCCGTTTTCTAGAAGTCTGAATCATTTTCCTGAGGATTTTCTTGATGTTTTTGTTTGCTGCTTCAATGACGCCATTGGCTTTGGGCCGGTAAGGGGTGGAATTACGGTGTGTGATTTGAAACTGTTCACACACCTCCCTCATCAAGTTACTGTTCATATTTTCGGCATTGTCGGTAATGATAGTTTCTAGAATACCAAAACCACAGATGATATTGGAGTGCACGAAATCCACCACTGCTTTCTTAGTGACAGCTTTGAATGTGACTGCCTTGACCCATTTTGTGAAATAGTCGATAGCAACCAGGATAAATCTGTGCCCGTTTGAGGCCCTTGGCTCGATCGGCCCGATAACATCCATTCCCCAGGCAACAAACGGCCAGGGTGCTGACATGGGATGCAATTCTGAAGGTGGTGCATGGATCAAATCGCCATGTATTTGACACTTATGGCATTTTCGGACGAAGCTGAAGCAATCTTTCTCCATGGTCATCCAATAATATCCTGCCCGCAAGATTTTCTTTGCGAGGACGTACCCATTCATGTGGGGGCCGCATACTCCTGAATACACCCCGTTCATAATCTTCTCGGCATCTTTAGCGTCTACACACCTCAATAGATTCAGATCGGGAGTCCTTTTATACAGTACTTCCCCACTTAGGAAGAAACTGCTGGCGAGCCTCCGGATGGTTCTCTTTTTGTCCCCGTTGGCCTGCCCCGGATATTCTTTTGTTTTCAAGAACCTTTTGATATCATGATACCATGGATGAACATCGGGCTCTATTTCGACCAGGGGGTCAATGTGGGCATTGCCCGGGTATGGCAGCATTGCAGCCAAGGTAGCTAGTGCATCAACTAGCTCATTGTGGCATCAGGGGATATACTTGAACTCGACAACTTTGAACCGCTTGCTAAGATCTTCCACATATTGTCTATATGGAAGGAGTTTAACATCCGAGTTTCCCATTCTCGCTGAGCTTGTTTGATGATCAAGTCAGAATCTCCCATGACCAATAATTCCTCTACATCCATGTTGATTTCCATATTCATGCACATTATGTAGGCTTCATATTCAGCAATATTGTTTGTACAAAAGAAACAAAGACGGGCGGTGGCTGGATAGTGTTTCCCCGTGGGGGAAATCAAGATTGCCACAATCCCAACACCTTTTGCATTTACAGCTCCATCAAAGAATATTTTCCCAGTGTTGGTGTTTTCGGGAATTACCTCGACTGAGTTTACCTCCTCGTCCGGGAAGTAAGTACTTAGAGGTTGATAGTCGTCATCGACAGGATTTTCTGCTAGGTGATATGCCAAGTCTTGAGCCTTCATTGCCGTGTGGGTGACATAGACTATGTCGAACTCGGTGAGCAAAATCTGCCACTTTACTAATCTCCCGGTGGGCATTGGCTTTTGGAATATATACTTCAAAGGATCCAGCCTAGTGATGAGGTAGGTGGTATAAGCCAACAAATAATGCCGGAGCTTCTGAGAAACCCAAGTTAAAGCACATCAAGTTCTTTCCAGCAACGTATACTTTGCTTCGTAGCTTGTGAATTTTTTGCTCAAGTAGTATATGGCCTGTTCTTTCTTCCCGGTTGCATCATGCTGCCCGAGAACACACCCGAAAGAATTTTCCAACAGCGTTAAGTATAAGAACAAAGGCCTTCCTGGTTCTGGTGGGACTAATACTGGCGGATTCGACATATATTCTTTGATCTTGTCGAAAGTGTCTTGGCATTCGTCCGTCCATTTAATCGCTGCATCTTTGTCCAACAACTTGAATATAGGCTCACATATGGATGTCAACTGAGCGATAAACCTGCTGATGTGATTCAACCTACCCAGAAAACTCATGACCTCTTTCTTGATTCTTGGAGGTGGCAGATCCCGAATAGATTTTATCTTCGTCGGGTCCAGCTCGATGCCCCATCGGCTGACTATAAATCCTAGCAACTTCCCATATGGAACTCCGAAGGCACACTTGGCTGGATTCAATTTCAAATCATATTTACGCAGACGTTCAAAGAATTTTCTCAAATGCTGCACATGGTCGTCTTGCGTCCTGGATTTAATAATCACATAATTCTCGTACACCTCAATCTCCTGATGCATCATGTCGTGGAAAATGGCTGTCATGGCCCTCATATAGGTTTCCCCGGTGTTCTTTAGACCGAATGGCATGACCCGGTGGCAGTAGGTGCCCCAAGGTGTGGTGAAGGCCGTTTTTTCTGCATCTTCTTCATCCATCAGAATCTGGTGATACCCAATATAAAAATCCATGAAAGACTGTACCTCATGTTTAGCACAATTGTCAACCAGGATATGGATGTTTGGCAGTGGAAAGTTGTCTTTGGGACTTGCTTTATTCAAATCTCGGTAGTCGACACATACTCTGACTTTCCCGTCTTTCTTAGGTACCGGGACCACATTGGCCAGCCAGGTGGTGTATTGGACCACTCGGATTACCTAGATTTTAACTGTTTAGTGACCTCTTCTTTGATTTTGTCACTCATGTCTGTTTTAAACTTTCTTTGCTTTTGTTGGACATGTGGATAACCGGGGTAGGTCGGCAATTTGTGCACCACCAAGTCAACACTCAGTCCGGGCATGTCATCATAAGACCAGGCAAACACGTCTTTGAATTCGAATAGAAGTTAGATCAAAGCGTCCCTAGTTCTTTCATCAGTATGGATACTTATCATGGTTTCTCGGACCTCTTCTGAATTACCCAAGTTAATCGGTTCTGTTTCATCTAAGTTTGGCTTAGGCTTATTCTCGAATTGTTCCAATTCTCGATTTATTTCCCTAAAAGCCTCTTCTTCATCATATTCTGGTTCTTGATTCATTATTTCTTGGTTAGATGGTGTATCAAGATCTGGGCGTGAAGTCCGCAGGCAAGTCATGTTATTAAAATCCTCATTATTAGAACTGAAAAGAAAAAATAAGAGAAAATATCACAAATTAGGAAGAATAAAGAGAGAGGTTCATAGACTATGAAATATTAATTTCATTTCATTGAATTTTTAACATAGGAGGTTTACATCAGAATTTGAAAAGACAATAAACTAAAAACACTCGAGTTACACCCTGAAATAACTCGAAGTGCAGAAAGGATGGCAAGGCTGGACTACCAGGACTCCCGCCTGACGGGGAATGGAGTAGCCTTCCAGTTTTGGAGCTTGGCATTAGGCCCCATATATTGCACTTCAGCAGTGCTTGAGCCTTCTCCTAATTGGACCATGTGAGTCTCATGCAACATCTGCCTCATTTCCCTACAAATCTCTTCGATTTCCTCGGCCGTGAAGGTTTCCTCTTCTTCTTCTATGTACTTCGGCTCGACAAACGATTCAGTGATGTGTGGGATTGGCTGAGGCAAAACCCAACCATCCTTCTTACGCTGATCAACCCATTTTTCATCATCAGAGGTGGCTTGAAACCCAATGCCGAAGAACTTTTCACTAGTAGGCAAGGTGATAGGTTATGTGATGCCTTGCAAGGAGACCCCGAGCCCTTTTCCGAGTTTGTACCCATGTTTGATCATGTCGCTATCGACCATGATGGATGCATTTGATAGGAAGGGCTGAGGACAAGGGGTTCCCTCCTCACACTGGTCCGCAACTACAATCTCAAAAGCCTGATAGACGATATGCTCGCTACCTTCTCTTGCTTCCATGCAGGGGACTGATGGATCACTGTAAATGGACTGCTCATCCTCCCCATGGACCACAATATCCTGGTATTCATGCTCGAATTTAACCATCTGGTGGAGGGTCGAGGGTACAGCTCCTGCGGCGTGGATCCACGGCCTTCCCAGGAGATAATTATAATATGTATCCATGTCCAAAACCCGGAATGTTATTTCAAAGTCTACGAGGCCAATTGTCAGGACTAAGTCAATTTCTCCAATTGTGTCCCTCTTGATGTCGTCGAATGCTCGGGCACACACATTGTTGGGCCTGGTTCTTTCAGTCCCAATCTCCATTATTTTTAGGGTTGAGAGAGGACAAATGTCGACCCCAGATCCTCCGTCCACCATGACCCTTTTTACATAGTACCCTTCACACTTGACGGTTAGGTGGAGGGCCTTATTGTGAGCAGCCCCTTCTGGGGGTAAGTCATTTTTGCTGAATGAGATGCGATTTACCTCGAAGAATCGTTCCTCCATTCTTTCCATTTGTTCAACGGTAGTTTTGGCGTACACTTTATTAAGCGTTTTGATCAAAACATTCTGATGTGCACTCGAGCTTATCAGCAAAGATAGGAGTGAGACCTGAGTGGGAGATTCTCTAAGCTGTTCAATCACGGTGTATTCAGAGGTTTTCATCTTTCTAAAGAATTCTTCTGCCTCCTCAGCACTGACTGGTTTTTTAGGCGGAAAGCGTTTTTGTTTGTTCTTGTTCAGCTCTTTCGGGTTGAGGTATCTTTCAGATGAGTTTGATTCAATTGCCTCCCCTATGATCTCTTTTCCCTTGTACGTCACTACCGTCTTGTTGTAGTTCCAGGGGACGACAGTGGTATCTTTTATGGGAGTTTGTGACACGCGACTAATAACCACAGGCTCATTCAACGTTGGTGAAACTATTGGCTCCCGCGCCACATACGTCCCCTTTGGCACGTACATTTTTGGGACGTTCATCATTTCTTTGTTGTATTGCAACCTTCTGGGAGGGCTTAACATGCACTGTTCCTTCCTGGGTGCTCTGGGGACATAAAGAACAACATCTTTGGAAGGCCCCGTCTTTGTTTTGGTTTCAAACTTCCCCATGGCCTGAGGGACGGGGTTGCTTTTATTTATCTCTTTAACTGGCTTGGGTGCCGCTTTGGTCTTTTTCTCCACATCTGCAATGGCGATGATAGCTTTTAAGTACGGATCAAAATCTTGTCTTCGCAAATCATGCCAATAACGGGCCCGTTGTTGTGGGCTGGCAATGGAATGTTCGTTACATTGGGGACCTCCCCGTTCCTTAACACCACTTTCTTTTGTTCTATGAGGCTTTCAACCGCCCTTTTGAGGGTCCATCAATCTTCGGTATCATATCCCTCATCCCCTGAGTGGTAAGCACAACAAGTACCCGACCAGTAAGAGGGAGCTTCTGGGTTTTGCCTGTTTGGGGGTACAGGCTGTAGCAGACCCATCTGGACCAGCTTCGGGAAAATGCTGGAATATGATTCTCCGATTGGTGTAAAGTGGGTTCTCCTGGGTGGTTCCCGGGGATTATTTTGTGGGGGGCGAGAATTATATGGAGTTTGGCGAGGAAGATTGTTTCTGGGTGGTGGATCTCGGTTTTGATTGTAGTTTTGTTGGGGCCGGACATACAGCTGAGCATTCATTATCAGATAGGGTTGAGGCATCACGGCATATGCTGCATCCTGATGGGGATAGTAATGTCGTGAGGCCTCAGAGAAGTAGCCTCGTGGCTGGCGGGAGTTCCTTACACTGGAGGTCATCATTGCTGATTCTTGTTTCTTCTTTCTATTGGCTGCACTCCCGAATCCACTTTGGATGGCCTGGGAAGTTGCTCTTATGGCGGATTGGCTTAGGATACGACCGATATTTAAGCCATTTTCGACCATCTCTCCGATTTTTATTGCTTCAGCAAACGGCTTGCCCATGGCGAACATCATGTTTTGGAAGTAGTCAGCCTCCTGGGCTTGTAAAAAGACATTGACCATCTCAGTCTTGTCCATCGGAGGCTTGACTCTGGCCACTTGCTCATGCTACTTAATGGCGTATTCCCTGAAGCTCTCTGATGACTTCTTCTTGAGATTGGACAGAGAATTCCAATCGGGAGCGATGTCCACATTGTATTGGAATTGTCGGACAAAGTCCCGGTCGAGGTCGTCCTATATATGCCAGCGAAATATATCTTGGTCCATGTACCATTCAGATGCGATCCCGGCCAAGCTTTCTCTGAAGTATGCCATTAGAAGCTCCTCCTTTCCGCCTGCTCCTCTGAGCTGGTTGCAGTATCTTTTGAGGTGAGCTATGGGGTCCCGTGTCCGTTGTATTTCTCGAACTTGGGAGTTTTAAACCCGAGAGGCAGGTGAACGTGCGGGAACATGAACAACTCTACATAGGAAACACTTTTCTGCCCGCTTAATCCTTGTATACTCTTGAGGCTTTTCTCAATACTTCTCATTTTCCGAGCCATTTCTTCCTGCTCGGGGCTCTTCTTGTCTTGTCCTAGGGTGACTTCATACCGAGCTTGTTGAGGGTATGAGTTGGGAGTAACATGGGTTATGTCCAGATGGAATGACGACGTTTGGAATGTAAAAGCCGGTGGCTCAAACCTTGGCCCAGAGACAGTTGGCGGAGCCGTGGCAGAGATTGGCGGTGCGGTGAAGATGTTGGAAGATACGCCGGAAAATAGGGCCTGGGGGCGAACCTCAGAAGGCCTTCCAGCAAAGTGAGCCGACATAGTCGGGTATCCGAATGGGGTAGCCGGGTAACTTATAGTGACGTTGGAGATCCCGCCCATCTTGGGAATTAACCATTGGACCATGCGTACCACATTTCCAGCATGCGGCAACGCATAATTCTATTTTCTTCAACTGCGGCTGATTCAAATATTGGGATGAACGAGCTTGGGTCATCCTCGGAGGAGCTGATGATTGGTAGGTGACTCTCAGATGTCATTTCTACACTTCCTTTTGATCTGGTGAAGTACGGATGTGAAGCCAGGTTACCGCAAAACAAACCACCTAGAAACATACCTTTCAGAGGGAAGACCACAAAACGTTAGATTGGGGAATTTATCACATAGGGGATCGCACGTTGGGGTCAATGCAATGCACCTAGGTAGTTAAGCGGTTTCCACATGCTTTGTATCGGTTGTGTGTTTCATGCTGGCTTTGTTTCTTTTTATTTTTGCCCTTTGTTTTTCTCTGTTATCTTTGTCACTCTTTTCTTTCTTTTCTTTTCTGCTCCTTTTATTCCTCACTCAATTTCCTTTTCTCTTTCCCGAATTCTTTTCTTTTTAAGGTTATGATCGAATCCTATGTGGATTGCCTACGTATCACGACGCCGCGTGAATCAGATCATCACGTAGTTCAAGGAATAAATACGAAGGAAATAAATATTTTTTCAAAATTTTCATTCATTAGATAAAAGTTTCCAATTTCATTCATTACAAAAGACTTCAACATATTTTTGGAAAGTTAAAACTACAAAAGATTGCGACATACTTTCTTGGAAATTTAAAAACTACAGTAGACTCAAACAGGACTGCAACAGGGAAATGAAATACAGACTCGAAAAGGACATCAAGAATACATAAGTGCTTCCATTGCTCCAGGGGCCCGTGGGGCATCATTCGGCCTCGCCACGGGCATGCGTGACATGTCTTACTGGAGGCGATACAGGTCATCCATTATCTTGTGGACGAAAATCATTACCGCTGCGAAGAAAGTGGTCCGAGTCATATCTTCACACTCTTGGCACTTTGTGACAATATAGTCAGCGACTTTTATGACCCTTTGCCTGATGAAACCCTTTTCCTGAAGTAAACGCCCGATCTGTTGATATCTTGCCTCTAAAACCTGGGCGTCTTTATGAATCTGTTCTTGCCACTGTTGCAATTCTCCCTCCAACTGAGCCATCATGGTATAACACTATTCCCTTTCCGCTTTAAACCTTTTTGCTTGTTTGGCCATTTCGTTCTCGAGGGTGGCCACCTTTTCCTCTAAGCCCGTGACTTCTTGGTCATGTTTTCTTTTCTATTTTTGCACAAACTCTGCTCTTTCCTCTGCACTTTTTGTCAATTTTTCCTGAACTCGGGCCAAATCCTCTTTAGCTTTGTCCAGATTATCACCATAGCTACACAACTTTTGCCTAAGACTGTTGATAAGTCTTTCATCAGCTCTGCTTCTCTCAGGGTTCTCAATAGTTATTTTTATTTTCTGGATCTGAGCCCGGAGAGCTTCATTTTCTTTGTTTAGCCTGTTTCTTTCTCCTTCGGCTGTGGCGGCTTGTAAAGTGTTTTCAAATTTGAGTTCCCTGATTTGGGCTTCCAACTTGCTTATGGTAGCTCGGTAGTTATTCTCCTTTTCTAGCCAAGCCCAGTGCTCTTGCGTCTGCTCAGTGAATTTTTGCACGTGGGGTCTTTTTGCTGGCCGTTCTTGCTCTTGATGCTCTCTGCCCCTTCTACCGTACCAAGAAGTATAACCCGACTCTACTTCCCCTCTGGACAAATCTCTTACCCGAGTCTGCGACTCCAAAAATCTGCACTCATGCCAGATCTGGCAGACCTTGTCCTCTGGAAATGCAACTCTTGGGCATAGCTCAATGGCTTGTTGACTCATATCCTCATCATATGGAACATCCTGTTGCCTTCCCAACTGTCGTAAGACCCGATGTGAGGCATACGAATGAATGCTTCGAAGGCCCAACAACAGAAGGTAACACACCCCGACCGACATATGGATGACTTCACCGAGAGGGAGCCACCTGAATGTCCACTCGATTTGGTCGGCAGTCAATGAACTCAAGTGTATGAACCATGCTTCTGTGCCTTGTGGAAATTCATGGCCATCTACCCGAGTCCTATGTTCTTCAATACAATTCAAACCAGTCAAACAGTAATTCATGTAGCCCGGACGATGACATAGGTGCTCAATCATCCAGATTTGTAGGAGCAGGTTGCACCCTTCGAAGAATTTTCCCCCAGACTGGCAAACCGTTAGAGCACGGTAAATCTCGGCTAAGACCATCGGTATAAAAAATGCCATTGGATTTTTTCATCATGAAATCGGCCATTCCCACAAGCCTAATATCTATGCGTCCGTCACTCTTTGGGAAAATTAAGGTACCCAGGAATGCTACCACGAAAACCAATCCCCGGCAGGCCTCCCATTTAGCTTGGTTTTTATGGTGAGTCAGACCAGTGTTATCAGCTCCATAACCCCGAGGATCTCCGTAGCGACTGTATAGGAAGTAGAAAGTGCAGAACCCCTCAGATAGGTGCGGATCCTGGATTTCACGGTTGATGTTTAGCAGGTCTAGGAACTTGTGGGGAGTCACAGCCCTAGGAGCTACTGGATATCGACTCCTGAGATTTTCACTGAGGCCAGCATACCCCGTTATTTCCTCTAGCGTGGGTGTCAACTCAAAGTCCGAAAAATGGAACACATTGTGAGCGGGGTCCCAAAATGATATTAAAGCTTCGATTATGTCCAACCTTGGCTTAATCCTTAAAAGACCAGTGAGTCCGCCCAAAGCTTTTATCGCGGACTTTCTACAGACTTCCCCCAGGTCCCTCCACCACATATGGAGTCCTACGTGAATTTCCTCGACAACTCTAAAGGGAATATTTTTGACAGTTCTCATCCTGCACATTTATTTAAGTGATTTGATTAAAAAAACAAAGCCATAATTTATTTTTGACCAAAGGTAAAGAAAAAGTGCTATTTTTGCAAAAAATTCGTAATCAAATTGAAAAGTGGACTATCTTTTCAAATACGGCCCCTTCAACCCTTCGGGTAGGAAGTTTTTAGGGTTGTGTTTTCTAATTGAGTTAAATTTTCAGGAAAGACCACATGTGGCTATTCTTGCAAAATAGCCTTCCGGCGTCCCGTTGGGACATTTTGGCTATCTAGGCAAGAACGGCATCACCTAACTTTATTTACGACCATATTTTGTATTTTTATTTTGAAAAATAGGGTTGGACCCGATGAGGGTTGCCTACGTATCCCACACCGGTGAGAATCAAACAATGCGTAGTTTGGGAAATCTCGACTCAATTTTGAAAAATATGCATCGACTCATTTCATTTTGGAAATACTATTTTCCTTCTTCCTTTTCCTCTATTTTCCAAAAAATTTGACAGAGTTTTGGGATGATTTTGAATATCGGGGTTTTTTTCAAAAATAATCGGATAAATCTCCTATTCTATTTCTCTCTTGGTTTTTCTGTTATTCTTTTTTTCTTTAGCCGGTCAACAAACAAACCGAAACAGAATATTGTACACATAGCAATGTAACGAGCCAGTATGTCGTTACGTAAAAACCTGCATTATAATTGTTGTTATTGACTTCTCATAGATTGGCTATATTGTATTTGATGTATTAGAGTTGATAGGCTGGAAATCGAATGGTTGTAGTGAGAGTTCAGTCAATTAGCCTTTAAAAATAGCCTTAAAAAGGGAAAAGTCAACTGATGGTTGACTTATTGGTAAACGACCTCGGAATGCAAATTTTATGGTTTGGATAGCTTCATTAGGTGATTTGGGACTTAGGAGTGTGTTCAGAATAATTTTGTGATGTCCGGTGTAGAATTAGGCTTGAATTGGCGAAAGTTAGTTTTTGGCAATTTCCGGATGGCAGTGGAAAATGGTCTATCGGGGTCAGAATGGAATTCCAAAAGTTGGAACAGGTTCGTAATGTCATTTTGGACTTGTTCTCAAAATTGCAGGTCAAACGGAATTGATTTGGATAGTTTCGGCATCATTGGTGAATTTTAGAAATATCAAAGTTCTTAGGCTTGAATCCGGTGAGAATTTGGTGTTTTGATGTTAGTTTTGATATTTTTAGAGTGCAAATAAGTTTGAATGATCATACGTGATGTGTTGGTATGTTTGGTTGGGGTCCCGAGGGGCTCGGGATTGATTTCGGGTGATTAACGGACCCATTGGGAATTAAAAACACTGCTGGTTTTCTGGTGTTTCTGCACAGGTGTTTTACCCTATGCGAACGCGGAGGTGGGCTCGCGTTCGCATAGAGGAAGTTTGGGGGAAGGGACTTTTGTTCTATGCGTTCGCAACTGGGCAAGTGCGAACGCGGAGAGTAGGTTGACTGGGCATCGCGGACGCGGGCGTAGGGGTGCGTTCGCGTAGGGTATCAGTGCTGAGGAACCCCCCCCCCCTCCCCCAGGCCATTTGGTCTATGCGTTCGCGGGCCTGGGGGTGCGAACGCGAAGGTTTGTCTGGACAAGGCAGTGCGAACGCGGCCTAGGGACCGCGATCGCGAAGGGTAATGAAGGCTTGTCAACGCGAACGCAGCCCGTTGACCGCGAACGCGTAGAGTAAAGGCCAGGACAGTTAAATAATAACCCTTCCGCGACTTAAACCTTATTTCCACCATTTTTGTATGGACTAAGAGCTTTGTAGGCGATTTTTGAAGAGGGAAATCCTTGTTCTTCATAGAGGTAAGTGTCCTAATCATTAAAACTCGATTATGGGTGATTATAGAGCATAAAACCAGTGTAAATTCATGGAAAATCAGTAGAAGAATTGGGTTTTAGGGCTTGAGATTATGAGACCTTCAAGGGTCGATTCGAGGGGTCAAACGAACTCCGATTTTGGTGTCCTTTATATGTACGGACTCGTGAGAGGACGAAGAATATTTTTGTATAAAAAATTATGAGTTTCAGGACGCGGGCCCGGGGGTCGAGTTTTGACCGGTTTCGATTTTTGAGTTAAATTTGATATCTTTCGATTGGAAATTGTTCCTTAAGCACATATTGATGATAAAAATCTAAATTTGGTAGATTTGGAGCCTTTNGTTTTACTATTTTTCTCACTGACATGTTATGATTTTTCACTCAGTCCTTTCTGTGAAATTGTTTTGACACTCAGAGTATTTTGATACTACTTCTTGAAAACGAAACACTATTTTTGGGCCGAGAACCGGGTATATTTATGGCCTGGAGGGCAAACTGAGAGTGTCTGACTGAGTGAGGATGCTGGCCTATATTGTGAGGATGATATGATATGAGTGAGGCTGCGGGCCTATATTGTGTCTAAATTATGCCATGTTGTGGCTTATTATTGCGCTTGGGCTGTAGGAGCCCCTCCGGAGTCTATAACACACCCCTAGTGAGCGCCGGTACCGATTGAGTGATGCCCGTGGGGCTTATGATGAGTGATTGTGAGGATGCCTGATGGGCAGAGTGATTGTGAGGATTCCTGATGGGCAGAGTGATTGTGAGGATGCCTGTTGGGCAGAGTGATTGTGAGGTTGCCTCATGGGAAGAGTGATTGTGAGGTTGCCTGATGGGCTGATACTGAAAAATATTGTTACGAGAAATGATTATGGCCCGAGGGGCAGTTTTATGAAAGGTTTTACTAAAATTTTAAACTATGATTTACTTCGTTTTCACACTGGTTTTACTGAGAACTTTTGAGATATACTGATATTGCACTTGTTTTCAAAGGATTTCTTGAAACTGATTTCGAACTTATTATTTGATGAATACTACGTGGTGACTTGGTGTTTTACTGGTTTGTGGAATTGTGTACATGTTCTATGTGTTTATATTACTCAGACTGCAATTTGTTTTCATTACTACTGAGTTGGCGTACTCATAAAGACTCCCTGTGCCTTTGTGCACAGATCCAGGTACTAGCTCGCAGCGGTAGCTGACGCAGGTTCGATAGCAGCATTTCACGGGATTTCGAGGTAGCTGTACAGCGTCCACAGCTTCTCCACTTCCCCTCCCTATTTAGCTTTAGCAATTGATTCAGAGGCATATTATAGTTTTAGCAGAGTTAGATTTAATTATTCTTAGATGCTCATGACTATTGACTCCATTTCTGGGAGGTTGTTTAGAGTTGTTAGATTACTATTGGGGGCGCTAGACTTATATAAATTATTCTTTATTTAATGGCTGCTTATTTTTGCATTATGAACTGTTATATGAGAACAATTGCGTAGTAATGTGATGGTTGGCTAGCCTAGTTCCACGATAGGCTCCATCACGGCATGTTAGTATTTAGGGTCGTGACAAGCAAGTAGGATGCATCAAGATGGTCGTTTATTTCGGGTTCACCTGTCCTAGACGGACCAAACCCCTGTGTTGAGTCCCCTAAGTCAAATGCACGTGATGAAAATAATTGTTCCTACTAGGGATCAGGCATGAGACTATGTTATACTAGGTTTATATCCAGGGGTTTTGTTCTAGACAAGGCTTACCCGAGCGGACAGCTCGAGCCGAGCTCGGGGCAGCGTACCGGGAATACAGAAGCTTCACCGGCTTTGCAACTTGTCCGTACCCCGTTCTAAAATTTTGATGACTCTAACAGAAAATAAGTCACACGAAGTGCACACTTCCCATATGATTTAGAAGACTCAGAGAGAAGAAGGGTTTCAGCAAAATTTATATGCAGTTCAAATAATATCAAAGCGGTAAATGCGACAATTAGCATATCAGGTTTAAACACGTAAAATCAGATAATGAAAGCAAAACATAACAGTTATATAAGCTCGAATTCTTGAACCCTGAACTAGAGATTCTGGGTTCGATCCCCAGCAGAGTTGCCAGAGCTGTCACACCTCCTTTTTTCACCCCCGGGTAATAAAGAGGTAATAAAGGTAGTTTTTCCACTTTAAGTGACATTATTCGAATTTGGGGTTTATTTTAGTTTTCAGAGTCGCCACCCGGAAATTTCACGATGTTCCGGGACACCGTTTTATTGATGATGTAAATATGGTTTTGGTTAGATTAGGAGCAATTGGAGGCCGAGTCAAGAGGCAAAGATATCGCGGATTAGGAATTTGGCCGGTTTAAGGTAAGTAACGATTGTAAATCTAGACCTGAGGGTATGAAACCCCGATATTTTGTATTGTTTTGATAAATGAGGTGACGAACATGCTAGGTGATGGGCGTGTGGGCGTGCACCGGTAGGGATTGTGACTTGGTCCGTCCCGTAGCGACTATTAAGACGCGTATTTGACTTGAAATCATATGATATCCCGTATTTTAGAGATTGATACTATATTTGGGCTGTACGCCATGTTTGGGGCGTTGTGCCGACCTGCTTGGACCCTCAAGGGGGTATTTTACTACTATTCTCACATTGTTTTGATAGAAAATATAAACTTAGTCATGATTTATACATGTTCACTGTTTATTCCTGTTTATCACCCTGTTCTAAAATAATGAAAGATATTTTGGGCTGAGTCCCTGTGATTTGTGATGAGTTGCTCGAGTGGCTTGTGAGGCTGACCGAGTGAGGCCGAGAGCCGCATTGTGAGGATAGTTATGGATCGGGCTGCACGCCACAGCGATGTATATGTTGATCGAGCTACGCGCCGCAGTGAGATATTAGATCGGGTTGCACGCCGCAGGGATATAACGCTTGGGATGTAGGAGCCCCTCCAAAGTCTGTACACTCTCAATGAGCGCAGTCGACTATTTATGGATCGGGATGCACGCCGCATCGGTTATTATATGGTACATGTTGAGTGAGAGTGCTGAGTATGAGCATTGCCTTATGAAAGTAGAGTCACGAGTGACTGAGAGGCTGTCCCGAGAGGCTTTATTTGCGAGTGACACTGTGCTCGAGGGGTTAATATTTTATGAAACTACTGTTTTTACTCTTCTTTACACTGAGTCTCTAATGAAAATGTTGAGTAAATGTTTTATACGAGATTTTAAATGGAAACTTGGAATTTTTATGAAAATATTTAGAATGTAGATTCCGGACTTGATGTATTTATTTCCACTGTGTTTATTATATGAATTCTCATGATTTTAAAATGCTCGTCACTGCATCAAGTCTTTAGTTATAATTGTTACTTACTGAGTTGGCGTACTCACGTTACTCCCCGCACCTTGTGTGCAGATTCAGGTACTAGGTCTGAGCGCTAGCTGATTCACTCTCTCTTTGGAGCTTGTTCAGAGATTTTGAGGTAGCTGTTCGGCCTCCGCAACATGCCCTTTCCCCTTCCTATTCTGTCAGTTTTATATATTTCTCAGTCTTATTTTTAATAATGAAATAGTATCAGATTGTATCATTTCTTTGATGCTCATGACGGTTGACTCCAGGTTTTGGGGCTGTGTTTAGATATTTTTGGCCATTTTTATTGTTTTGAAATGCTATAAAAAGCAGAAAGTATTATGAAAGATCGGATAATTTGTGTATTAAATGGAAATCCTTTATGTTATTCTCATTAAATTGTCTAGCCTAGTATCACAATAGGCGCCATCACGGTCAGTGTACATTTGGGGTCGTGACAAGTTGGTATCATAGCCTAGGTTATATAGGACTCAACGGTCATGAGCAGGTTTAGTAGAGTCTTTCGGATCGGTACGGAGACGTCTGTACTTATCTTTGAGAGGCTACAAAACCCTTAGGAATAATCTCACATTCTTGAATTCTGTCGTGCCAATATGTTGATTCTAGAAATTAAACTTCTGTTATTTCATTCTCTCATAGATGGTGAGGATACGCGCTACCGATCAGGGTGATCAGACACCAGTTGGGCCCGTGAGAGGCCGAGGTCGTGGTAGAGGGAGTGGTGCAGCCCGCGCAGAAGCCAGAGCAATACCTGTGGACCCTCCGGTTATTCCAGATCAGGTCCCAGCTGCTGATGTACCAGTGGTACCGGCTCAGGCGCCGACAATGCCTATTGTGATTCCGGGTCTTCAGGAGACCTTGGCTCAGATTTTGACCGTGTGCACCAGTCTTGCACAGGCGGTCGTTGTTTCGACTATAGCTGCTACTTCTCAGGCCTGGGGAGGCACCCCGACTCTTGTTGACCATACACCTGAGCAGGTTGTTCAGGGACTTCAGACACCAGGGGCAGCTCCAGTCCAGCCGGTTGCACCTGTCCAGGATTATGTGATTCCCGTCATGCCAGATGATGAGCAGCGCAGGTTGTAGAGATTTGGTAGACTTCAGCCCCCGACATTCAGTGGTGCTGAGGGCGATGATGCCCAGGGTTTCTTGGACAAGTGTTAAAGGATACTTCGTACTGCAGGGATATTGGAGACCACTGGTGTGTCGTTTACTACTTTCTAGTTATTAGGAGCTGCATTTACTTGGTGGGAGTCTTATGAGAGGCGTAGGCCTATTGGTGCAGCACCCCTCACTTGGCAGCAGTTTTCCACTCTCTTCTAAGAGAAGTATGTCCCACAGTCACGCAGAGAGGAGCTGCGTAGGCAGTTTAAGTAGTTGCGTCAAGATGAGTCGACAGGGACGCAATATGAGATGAGGTTTTCAGAGCTAGCTCGTCATGCTACAGAGTTGTTCCCTACTGAGAGAGATAGGATTAGGAGCTTCGTGGATGGCCTCACTTATCAGCTCCGTATTCTGATGATTAGAGAGAGGGTATCAGGTGCTACTTTTGAGCAGTTTGTGGATATTGCCCGGGATATTGAGGCAGTTCGCCGTCAGGAGCGTGATGAGAGGGAGGCCAAGAGGCCTCGAGGTTCTGGCAGTTTCAGCAATGCTCCCTCCAAGGGTTAGTTTCATCATAGTAGAGGCCGCCCATTTAGGTCTCCTCAGCCAGTCCGCCTAGCTTATAGTGGTGCATCATCGGGACATGGTCCCCACAGTTCTCATCTGGGCCGCTCTTCATTCAGTTCTCTTCCAGCCCAGAGTTCATCTCGAGCACCATCGGTTCAGGGTTCCTCTATGCATGGTTCTTCTAGTGGTTATCTTGGTGCTAGAGGTTCCCTTCAGTCCCCATCTCCAGCTCTAGGGAGTTGTTATGAGTGTGGGGAGTTCGGGCATATGAGGAGACAATGTCCTCGTTTTCTTGGGGTTCCATCTCAGCATAGGAGTCTGACCTTAACTTTAGCTCCAATTACTTCACCACCTGCCCAGGAAGCTAGGGGTGGGGGTCAAACAACTAGAGGCCGCCCTAGATGAGGAGGTCGATCAGGTGGAGGTCAGGCTCATTTTTATGCACTTCCAGCTAGACCAGATGCTATGTCCTCAGATGTAGTGAATACAGGTATTGTCTCAGTCTGTCACCGAGATGCTTCGGTCTTATTTGATCCCGGTTCCACGTATTCCTATGTTTCATCATATTTTGCCCATTTTATGGATATGCCCCGTGAGTCCTTAGTTACATCTGTTCATGTGTCGACTCCGGTGGGCGATACTATTGTTGTGGACCGTGTGTATCAGTCATGTGTGATATCTATTGGGGGTCTGGAGACCCGAGTGGCTTTGTTGCTGCTTAGCATGATTGATTTTGATGTGATATTGGGCATGGATTGGCTATCTCCGTGTCATGCTATTCTTGATTGTCACGCTAAGACTGTGACCTTAGTTATGCCAGGATTCCCGAGAGTTGAGCGAAGAGGTTCTATTGAGTATGTGCCTAGTAGGGTGGTTTCATGTCTGAAGGCCCAACGTATGGTAGAAAAAGGGTGTTCGTCTTATTTGGATTTCATGAGGGATGTCAGTGCTGAGACTGCCACTATTGATTCTGTTCCTGTGGTTCGTGATTTTTCGGACGTATTTCCTGCAGACCTGCCAGGCATTCCACCCGACAGGGATATTGATTTTGGTATTGATTTGGTGCGGGGCACTCAACCCATTTCTATTCCACCGTATCGTATGGCACCGACGGAGTTTAAGGAATTGAAAGAGCAGCTTCAGGAACTCCTAGATAAGGGGTTCATTCGGCCTAGTGTGTCATCTTGGGGTGCACCAGTGTTATTTGTGAAGAATAAAGATGGTTCCATGAGAATGTGTATTGATTACAGGCAGCTGAACAAGGTTACAGTCAAGAATAAGTATCCATTGCCTCGTATTAATGATTTGTTTAACCAACTTCAGGGAGCCATGGTGTTCTCTAAGATTTATTTGAGATCCGGGTATCATCAGCTGAAGATTCGGGATTCAGATATTCCCAAGACTGCTTTCAGGACTTGTTATGGTCATTATGAGTTTTTGGTGATGTCCTTTGGGCTGACCAATGCCCCAGCAACGTTCATGCATATGATGAACAACGTGTTTCATCCATATTTGGATTCATTTGTTATTGTGTTCATTGATGACATTCTGGTATATTCTCGTAACCAGGAGGAGCATGCTCAACATTTGAGAGTTGTATTGCAGAGATTGAGGGAGGAGAAGCTTTATGCAAAGTTCTCCAAGTGTGAGTTTTGTCTTGGCTCAGTAGCTTTCTTGGGGCACGTGGTGTCCAGTGAAGGTATTCAGGTTGATCTGAAGAAGATAGAGGCGGTGCAGAGTTGGCCCAGTTCGTCCTCAACTACAGAGATTAGGAGCTTTCTTGGTTTGGCAGGCTATTACCGTCGCTTTGTGGAAGGATTTTCTTCTATTGCTTCGCCCTTGACCAAATTGACCCAGAAGGGTGCTCCGTTCAGGTGGTCGAACGAGTGTGAGGAGAGCTTTCAGAAGCTAAAGGCTGCTTTGACCTCAGCTCAAGTGTTAGAATTGCCATCAACTTCAGGTTTCTATACCGTGTATTGTGATGCCTCAAGGATAGGCATTGGTTGTGTATTGATGCAGGAGGGTAGGGTGGTTGCCTCCGCCTCGTGCCAGTTGAATACTCATGAGAAGAATTATCCGGTGCATGATCTCGAGCTAGCAGCCATTGTTCACGCCTTGAAGATTTGGCTCCATTATTTGTATGGGGTTCATTATGAGGTTTTTACTGATCACCGTAGTCTGCAGCATCTATTTAAGCAGAAGGATTTGAATTTGCGTCAGAGGAGATGGTTGGAGGTTCTAAAGGACTATGATATTATTATTCTATACCATCCGAGGAAGGCCAATGTAGTGGCCAATGCCTTGAGTCGCAGAGCAGAGAGTTTGGGGAGTCTAGCATATCTTCCAGCAGTAGAGAAACCATTAGCACTTGAGGTTCATGCCTTAGCGGGCCATTTGGTGAGATTGGATCTATTAGAGCCCCGCCGTATATTGGCTCGTGTAGTCTCCAGGTCTTCTCTTTATGACAGTATCAGAGAACGACAGTATGATGACCCGCACTTGCTCGTTCTTCAGGATAGGGTTCGCCGAGGCGATGCTAGGGATATAGTTATTGGTGATGATGGTGTTATGAGGATGCAGTGCCGGATATATGTGCCTAATGTCGATGGGATTCGGGAGTTGATTCTTGAGGAGGCCCACTGCTCGCGGTATTCCATCCATCCGGGTGTCGCGGAGATGTACCAGGATCTGAGACAGCATTATGGTGGAGGCAAATGAAGAAGGATATTGTTGGATTTGTATCTCGATGTCTCAACTGTCAGCAGGTCAAGTATGAGCACCAGAGACCAGGTGGATTGCATCAGAGGTTGGATATTCCAAAGTGGAAGTGGAAGCGGATCACCATGGACTTTGTAGTTGGACTCCCACAGAGTTCGAGGAGGTTTGATGCTATATGGGTTATTGTGGATCGGCTGACCAAGTCCGAGCACTTCATTCATATTGGTACTACTTATTTTTTGGAGCGGTTAGCTGAGATTTTTATCCGGGAGATTGTTTGGTTCCACGGTGTTCCAGTTTCTATCATTTATGACAGAGGTACTTAGTTCACATCGCAGTTTTGGAGGGCCGTGCAGAGAGAGTTGGGTACTCGGGTCGAGTTGAGCACATCTTTTCATCCTCAGACAGACGAGCAGTCCGAGCGCACTATTCATATACTGGAGGACATGTTGCGTACTTGTGTCACTGAATTTTGGGGTTCATGGGACCAGTTTTTGCCACTCGCGGAGTTTGCATATAATAATAGTTATCAGTCGAGTATTCAGATGGCTCCGTACGAGGCTTTATACGAGAGGAGGTGTAGATCTCCGGTCGATTGGTTTGAGCCAGGTGAGGCTAGGCTCTTGGGTACAGATTTGGTACATGATGCATTAGATAAGGTGAAGGTTATTCAGGAGCGGCTTTGCACGTCGCAGTCCAGGAAGAAGAGTTATGCGGATTGGAAGGTCCGGGATGTATCTTTCATGGTTGGGGAGAAGGTTCTGCTGAAGGTGTCACCCATGAAGGGTGGTATGCGGTTCGGGAAGAGGGGAAAGTTGAGTCCCCGGTTCGTTGGGCCTTTTGAGGTGCTTTAGAGGGTTGGAGAGGTGGCTTATAGATTTGCTTTGCCACCTAGCTTGTCGAGTGTGCATCCGGTATTTCATGATCCATGCTTCAAAATGTGTTGGTGACCCGTCTCATGTTTTGGACTTCAGTACGGTTCAGCTAGAGGGCGATATGTCTTATGAGGTAGAGCCAGTAGCCATTTTGGGTCATCATGTCAGAAGGTTAGGGTCTAAGGATATAGCTTCAGTTAAGGTGTAGTGGAGAGGGAAGCCGATAGAGGTGTCCATCTGGGAGACCGAGCGGGAGATGCGGAGCAGATATCCTCACCTATTTGATACTTCAGGTATGTTTCTAGACTCGTTCGAGGACGAACGTTTGTTTAAGAGGGGAGAATGTAACAACCCGGTCGGTAGTTCCGTGAGATTAGCCCCCTTTTCCCTGTTTATGCTTTATCATGTGTTTTTATCTCAATTATGTTGTGTTGGGTCGGTTGGTTTTGGTTCAGAGTGGTCGTGGTGAGAAATGAGACAGTTAGTCTCTTAAGTTGGCTTTATAGTTGAAAAAGTCAATCGGAAGTTGACTATTGGGTAAACAACCTCAGAATGTGGATTTTATGTCTCAGATAGCTTCGTTAGGTGATTTGGGACTAAGCAGCGTGTTCAGAATGTTGTTCGGAGGTCCGGAGTAGAATTAGGCTTGAATTGGCGAAATTGGATTTTTGGCGATTTTTGGTCGGCAGCGAAAAAATAGCTATCGGGGTCGGAATGGAATTCTGAAAGATAGAACATGTTCATAGTGTCATTTTGGATGTGTGTGCAAATTTTCAGGTCATTCGGGCGTGGTTTGGGTGGTTTCGGCATCATTGGTTTCTAAGTTCTTAGGCTTGAATCCGAGATTGATTTGGTGTTTTGGCGTTGTTTTGAGTGATTCGAAGGCTCGACTAAGTTTGAATGAGGATATGGGATGTGTTGGCATGTTTGGTTGAGGTCCCGAGAGTCTCGGGTGTGTTTTGGGTGGTTAACGGACCAATTCTTGGATTTTAAAGTTGGCAGATTTTTCTGGTTTTTGGTTGCAGAGAATTTCGTCATCGCGTTCGCGGGTGGGATGCCGCATTCGCAAAGGGTCATTTCGGGAGCTGGGGATTATTTTCATCGCGTTCGCGAAGGGATGGACGCGAACGCGAAGGTCTGAGTGGAGCATGCATCGCATTCGCGCTCTAGGGCACGCGTTCGCAAAGAGGAGTATGCGGTTGGGGACCCCAGGGGTTTTGGCCTATGTGTTCGCGTGGAGTTATCCGCGTTCACGATGAGTATGGCTGGTAAGGCATCAATTTTCGCAATGCTGTTGACGTGTTCGCGAAGAGTTAACTGATGAGGGAGCCAGGTCGCGCTACGCGAACGCGAGGGGGAGGCCGCCTTCGCGATGAAGAAAAACCTCTGGGCCGAATGTTTAATTCCCAAAACGAGGGTTTATGTCCAAAATTTCAAAATCCATTAGAGAGTTCGGGAGAAGGTGAAATTTGAGGAGATTTTTAGTAGAGTGATCGGGGTAAGTGTTCTTCACTCATATTTGATGTAATTCCATGATTTAGTCTTGAATTTCATCATTTAATGTGGGAAATTGGGGTGAAAATTGGGAGAAATGGGAGAAAAACTTGAGAAATTCTTTTGGAGATTTGAATGGCCATTTGATGTCGGATTTCCATGAATTTGATATGGGTAGACACGTGAGTGAATAAGAATTCCAGTTTTGTGATTTTTATCGAATTTCGAGACGTGCGCTTGGGGGTCGGGTTTGGCCAATTTCGGTATTTTTGATGTAATTCGATTATTTTCGAGTGGGCTTTGTTCCTTTAGCATGTATTGATGATATAAATATGGTTTTGGTTAGATTCAGAGAAATTGGAGGCCGAGTCAGGAGGCAAAGGTATCGCGGATTAGGATTTTGGCCGGTTTGAGGTAAGTAATGATTGTAAATCTAGACCTGAGGGTATGAAACCCCTGTATTTTGTATTGTTTTGATAAATGAGGTGAAACACATGCTAGGTGACAAGCGTATGGGCGTGCACCAGTAGGGATTGTGACTTGGTCCGTCCCATAGCGACTATTAAGCCGCGTATTTGACTTGAAATCATATGATATCTCGTATTTTAGAGATTGATACTATATTTGGGTTGTACGCCATGTTTGGGGCCTTGTGCCGACCTGTTTGGACCCTCAGAGGGTATTTTACTACTATTCTCACACTGTTTTGATAGAAAATATAAACTTAGTCATGATTTATACCTGTTCACTGTTTATTCATGTTTATCACCCTGTTTTAAAATAATGAAAGATATTTTGGGCCGAGTCCCTATGATTTGTGATGAGTTTCCTGAGTGGCTTGTGAGGATGACTGAGTGGGGCCGAGAGCCGGATTATGAGGATAGTTATAGATCGGGCTGCACACCGCAACAATATATATATATATATATATGGGTATCGGGTTGCGCGCCGCAACGAGATATTGGATCGGGCAGCACGCCGTAGCGATATAACGCTTGGGCTGTAGGAGCCCCTCCGGAGTCTGTACATCCCCCAGTGAGCGCAGTCGACTATTTATGGATGGAGCTGCACGCCGCAACAGTTATTTGCGAGTGACACTTTGCCCGACGGGCTGATATTTTATGAAACTATTGTTTTCACTCTTCTTTACACTGAGCCTCTAATGAAAATGTTGAGTAAATGTTTTATACGAGATTTTAAATGGAAACTGGGAATTTTTATGAAAATATTCGGAATGTAGATTCCGGACTTGATGTATTTATTTCAACTGTGTTTATTATATGAATTCTCATGATTTTAAAATGCTCGTCACTACACTCAAGTCTTTAGTTATAATTATTACTTACTGAGTTGGCGTACTCGCGTTAATCCCTGCACCTTGTGTGCAGATTCAGGTACTGGGTCCGAGCGCTAGCTGATTCACTCTCTCTTTGGAGCTTGTTCGGAGATTTTGAGGTAGCAGTTCGGCGTCCGCAGCATACCCTTTCTCCTTCCTATTTTGTCATTTTTATCTATTTCCCAGACTTGTTTGTAGTAATGAAATAGTATCAGATTGTATCACTTCCTAGATGCTCACGACGGTTACTCTAGGTGTTGGGGCTGTGTTTAGATATTTTTGGCCATTTTTATTGTTTTGAAATGCTAAAAAAAAGCGGAAATTATTATGAAATATCGGATAATTTGTATATTAAATGGAAATTCTTTATTTTATTCTCAATAAATTGGCTAGCCTAGTATCACAATAGATATCATCACGACCAGTGTATATTTAGGATAGTGACAGCGACCCTAGTAGTCGTGAAGTTTAGAACTACTATAGGATCAAGCAAAATAGGAAGAATGAAAATCTTACTTGTTGCAGTATACATATGATAAAGCACCAAAACTGAATCATTAATTAGAAAGATCAATAATCAGCAACGCACAAGCGTATATCATATTATACTAAAAGTGGGAAGCTCCCATCTCCAAAGTTGGATTACTATTTTATCCTTACATTAAAATTAAAATCTAATTAATTAAATTGGATTTTTAAGTCTAAATTTGAAATATAAAAATGCCCATCAAATTTACGTTTCAATATTTTAAATTGTATAGTACATATATTAAATTTACAATGTGAACAGATTGTTTTGATTTGAAAAGTATATATGTTTCTAAAGTTGATGGTAATCTATTTTATTTAGAATAACTTTCATCTTCCACGATTAATATCTGTCTTTAAAATGTGCATTGAAGGCTTAACTCTTTCACCTTCTAACAATAATTACAAATTTATGAATATCAGCTTTTCCACTCCTCCATTTACTTATTTATCAGTTTTCTAACATACCATTTACATTTTGGCTTCGACTATTAACTAATCAATTCCTATACATATAAAGAGAGAAAGCAGATTCATATGCATGCATAAGTTTATACAATGCATTTATTTCCATAGTTAATCTCATAAGGTAGATAAGTAATTTGAAACCGTTTTGGTGCATACTTAACAAAGAATCTGATGATCCAATGAAGTGCATAAGCTTGTGTTTTCCACGTGTGATTATTTATTATCCTTTTGAATCTCTTTTGTTATATATAGCAGAATCTTCGTATGTTTGTTTATTTACTGCCTTTCAAGGCAAGCAAGAAGCCAAGGATCATATTATATGGTTTTTGTAATGTGTAGTTACATATTATTATTTAGTTTTTACTTTATTGCTCAATAACATGTTTTAATAATCTTAAATAGTGTTTTTTGAAAAAAACTTGTACGAAATGACTCATGGGTTTTTATATATTTTGTACTAAATAACTTGAGATCAAAGGTGGATCCAAGATTTAAAATTTATGGGTTCAACCTTTAAGATTTTAGCATTCAATCCATTCACTTGTGGGATTACACTAGATGGTTGTTGTTGTTTCTTGTTTGTTTTATTGAAACCGTTATGTTTTAAAAGTTATAAATTCGTATTACTGTTTATTACAATTTTAATGAATTTTCACACATAAATTATGTTCGACGTCTTACGTGAGTCCTCTACCATAATATTATATCTGTCCCTTTGCGGAATACACGTGCAACGCACGCGGCAAGAGACTAGTATGACAAAAATACAGTAGCGAAATAAGAGATATACATTGGATTATAAACCTAACACCTGGGCAGACCAAGAAGAAAATAAATAGCTTTTAATCAATGAATAAGACATTATGTGTGACTATTTACATAGAGATCAACAGACTTAATTAGCAGATCGGTAAATCGATGTCGTTACCAACAAATAATTATCCATTATTCCAATTAATACTGATAAATACATTAGAGAGACATCTCATCTATTTGGATTCTCCAATCAACAACATACACTTGTTAGGACCGAAATAATCACGTGTCATACGGAATCTAGTAAAAAAAACCTTGAACGACGATAAATCAGAGCGTAAAAGAGAAATCTACCAAAAGAGACACAAACATTTAACGTGGTTCGGTCAGTTGACCTATGTCCACGGGCGGAGATGAGCAATCCACTATAATAGAAAGAGATTACAAAATATCGAGAGAACAACCTCACTAAGAGGTAAACACAAGTGACACACTAACACCTGTCACATAAAGTTCTCCCCCTAAACACGACTCTCAAACCCCATATGGCTACATTGTAGATGTTACTGAATGAGAAGGAATGATCCTCAATTTATAGAAGTCCAAACCTTTTCCTACCAGAAAAAGGACTAGCCAAACATGAAAAAATTTATAATATCCTTCTACGAAAAGGAAAACCCAATTATGGTAAATATATTGTCCTTTCCTTCAAGAAATAGGAAAACCAACTATGGTAAGAATTAGGACAACACCTAACAATTCTCCCCCTTGGCCTGGGTTTTCTGATAATATAAACTTGATCCACCTTCTTCACATAGCCTTCAACATGCCGCATATCCAAATATCCACCACAAAGTTTGTCTCAACGTGCATAGCACACTGGTCAAATTTTTCGGACAAAAATCATGATTACCGTCAAATAGGTTGCGGCTTGAACTAAATCCGTCAAGATGAACCTGTCTCTAACCTCGCTCTGTCTCTCAGCTAAGGCCTGGAATTCCTTAAACACGCCAAGTGCTTGATCTTTAGATTTCAAAGGATACACCCAGAGCTTACGAGAATGATCATCAATGAAGGTCACAAAGTAAAGTGCAACACCTTTTGACTTTACCTTAAAAAGCTCACACAAATTAGAGTGTACTAGCTCCAATAAATCGTGCTTTCTCGAGGGAGGATGGCTATGAATGGAAACCCTTTTCTGTTTGCCAGCTAAACAATAAATACACCTTTTCAGCTTTGCTTGTTTCACCCAAGATAGCAAACTTTTCTTAGCCAAACACGTAATCCCCCTCTCACTCATATGACTCAATCTTCCGTGCCAAAATTCTGATAAAGTGTCACTTTCCACCAGATTTATGGAGTCATTAAGAATAGAGCCCTGTGTCACATATAAATTACCAGACTTGACTCCTCGAGCCACTACTAACAAGCCCTTGGTGAGATTTCATTGGCCATTAAAGAGAGCATTATGGTAACCTTCATAATTTAATCTTTTTGCGGAGATCAAATTGAAAGGAAAGTCTGGAGCATGCTTTACATCTTAAAGAACTAACGTTGAACCATTATTAGTTTTCAAACAAACTGTACCAACACCAAATACCTTAACTTCACTGGCATTGCCCATCTTTAACACTCCAGAATCAACATGAGTATAAGATGAGAAAAAATCTTTTCTTGGTGTGACATGCGAGGTAGCTCCAGAATCTACTATCCAGCTCGTCTCATGGGATACCAAATTGATGACATTTTCATCATAAGCAAAAAGAAGGTCATCTCGAACAATAGCAACAACATTGTTCTCATTATTTTCAACTTTCTTTCCTTCTCTAATGTCTTACAACCACTTATGGCAAAACCTTTTGATGTGTCCTTTCTTGCCCCAGTGATTGCATATAATATTATGGTATTTGGACCTTGATTTACTTCTACTTTTACCTCTATTCCTTAAGCCTCTTGTTCTATCTCTCCCCCGGTCTTCTGTAACCAAGATATCTGTTTGTGAGGACGAACCCTGAGATTTTCTTCTTACTTCCTCGTTCAACACACCACTCTTGACATATTCCATGGTCACCATACCTAGAGTTGAATTTGTCAAAGAAACACGAAGAGTTTCCCAAGAATCTGGCAGAGTATTAAGAAGCCAAAGTCCTTGTATCTCATCATCAAAATTAACTCCCAATCTAGACAACTGATCAAGGACGCCCTGAAAATCATTTATGTGATCAAGGATAGGGCTTCCTTCCTTGTATTTGAAGGTCCTCAATTGCTTTAACAGGAACAACTTGTTGTTCCAAGTTTTTGAAGCATAAAGAGTCTCTAGATTTTCCCACAATGATCTCGCATGTGTCTCATTCACAATATGGTTGCGAACATTATCTTCAACCCATTGTCTTATATATCCACATACTTGTTGGTGCTCGAAATCCCAATCTTCATCAGATATAGTCTCGGGTTTATGAGCTGCAAAAACGGGTAGATGCACCTTCTTCACGAACAATAAATCTTTCATCTTGCTTATCCATACATTATAATTTCTCCCATTTAAACATACCATCTTGCTCATATTCACCTCCATTGCATAACAACCCGGATATATAACCAAGGCTCTGATACCACTATTATGTCGAGAAAGAGGCAAACCCGAAAATAAAGAAGATAAAGAACACCAAATTTTAATGTGGAAAACCCTTCAAATCGAAGGTAAAAATCACGGGATCACAAAGATTAAAAAAACTCCACTATAATAATAAGAGGGTTACAAAATTTCTCCAAATTGGCTACACAACAAGCGCCAAACATGGAGCAACAATAGCAACAAGAGAAACAACTAATCAATTGAAGAAAGGGGAGAATTCGCAAAACTGAAGCTGCTATTCGAGGCTCGAAATCAGATGCTACGGGACTCCAAATCCGATCTTCCCCGTTCAAATTAAATACCAAGATATTATGAACACTCAGTCAAAATTTAAGCCCAATCCATCGGTTAACGAATCGAAAAATATAATTTGAAGTTGGCTGGTAGGAATAAATATCTGCAGCAAAACAAATACTTTTCTTCTCTCTTCTCTCTTGATGAAAGCTCTTTCAAAAATCACTCTTATGTGCTTAAGTCTTTCAAATACTTGTACTAATGAGCATAGAATAATTCTCCAAGGTTGTCCTATTTATAGATAATGAGTGGTGCTTTCTCTTAAAGCCAAAACCAACTCTAAATTGGAATAAATACCTGATCACGCCCAACTATGCCTTTTAAAAAGGACAAAGCGGTCGCTGCAAATATATTTCGGTTAACAAGTCCGGAGTTGAATCCCACAGGGAATTAACCTATCAATCACAGTTATCAGATTCACACAATTTCACGTAATCAACTTTCCGAGATATTTAAATAACAGATTGGATGTTTACTAACTAACTATTACTTGATGAGAATGCAATAAGAAAGAACTAACTAAGAACATGTTGTAGACAATAATTGGAATGGTCTAAGGTTATGATTTCCCCTATTTTCGGCGTCATTTCCGCTATGTTTGTTATAAATTTGCCTAAGTCTTCTCTAACGATCATGAGCACTCTGACTGTTGTAACTCTCTCCCGAGTAATCACAACAATATACTAGACATATCCTCTCGAATTACGCTAGCTAACTTTAATTACAGTTCACTTAGATCACACCCAATGTTTCGTTATCCCTAATACCACCTTTAAACTCTTCGTATTGATCCTTCATATACGTCAGGAGTGATGTTTTTCAACAAAGACCTAAATATGCACTCTCTCCTGAGTAATGCACACTAAGTAGGAACAACTAATTGAGGGCCCTTCAATCAACATTAACAAACATATAATTGAACAAATAGAGAGAAAACTATCGCAAATCTATATTACCATAACGAGAAATTCATCCTTCAATAGTTTCCATCAAAACCCAGATTAGAAGTTTAGCTACTCATAATTATGCAAAACGCAACACTAATATGATTCATAATTCACAAATAAAAGTAGGAAAAAGAAGATAAAAACTCTGAAGAATTGATTTGTCTTCTCTCCCTTGTTCTTGCCTCCAAAATTGTCTAAAACAAGCTTAATCTGACTTCTGGGCGAGTTTAGGTTCATATAGGTTTAGGTTTGTTGCCTAGGAATTTTCATATTTTCCCCTGCATTCTTTCGCGTCTAAGATCCCGTCCGCGATCGCGGATCCGGCCGCGGATTTTTGCCTCCTCACTACCTCACTTCGCGAGCTGTTTCGGGCTCAGGTCCGCGGTCGCGGACTTGCATTTTGCATTTTTACTTGCTTTTCTCGCTCCTTTTCGCCCGGGCTAACCTTTGATTGGCCTTGTACGTTCATAATGACTCCAAAACACTCTTTATCTCCCTCCTAGCTCGGAGTGGCTCCTGCACAACATAAATTTCTAAATTAGAGCATTTTGTTATCTTTTAACATTCCAACATCAATAAAGTGCAGTTAAATTAGATTATAAATAGCGTCTAAATTACATAATATAGGATACTATCAACACCCCACACTTAAACAATTGCTCGTCCTCAAGCAATAAAACCACACTCTACAGGCCTAACTTCATTAAGCAACTTCCCTACTCATCACACCAAAAATATTTCATAATGGTTAACTACATTAGTTTAACATCCCCACCTCAAGAGTAGACTCTCCCTAGCCACGCAATGTCCATAACCGACTTACTTACTCTAAGTTAGAGGTCCAGACTTACCTCCCTTTCATGAAGTAAGTGCATGATCACCACAAAAGAGACTAATTTCATAATCAGTACAGTTCACGCACACTGAGGACTTCAAAAGAAATAAACTTCACTCACCCTCAGAAATGACATTCTTGTGCCACAGAAAACACACCATATGCTTGCTCGTAGTGTGCTACTCTACTAATTGAGCTTGTTTAGTCTAGGATCAAGTAGGACTTTATTTGGATGAAATGTAAGCTGCAGGTCGGGTAGGATACATTTAGATATAACAGTGACTACACCTCCCTAAGCACTTTAATACATATATTTTAACGTTCAAGCCCATACTTATGTCAAACCACAACTCCACCTTCTCATCAATGTGTATTACCCCATGCTACTTTAAGCACAATTATATCAAAAACCACCACCATCAAGGACTATTCTTCGCAACAATCCAACTTTTTTTTCCAATTCGGGTGGCTTTTATTATTATTTTTCAATACAATGCACCTTTCTACTTATTTCATTAGTTCCACTCAAAAGACAAACCAACCACCCCACACTTTAACTTTTACATAAATCATCACAATTCAAGTGCTCATGAGAGGTGACAAGGTTCAAATAGATGGTTAATTCAAAAATTGGGTAAGGCTTGTAATATGGTTGCCAAAGAAACAAATACATGCTCAAAGGGGTTAACTATGGTATATACAATTAGGTGGGTGGACATGTATATATATGGTTCAATAAAGAAATGCCTCTATCACTTCCTAGACCAAATAAGACTACCATTTCGCTTTTCAGACACACGGGGCAAGTTCTAGGTGTTAAATGTCCGCACAGAATACAACAAGCCACACACACACATGGCACATGACTTAACCCAGAATAGATCATCAGACACTTCGCTCAGGGTACTTAAGCCAAATTAAGAACACGCATTTTAAGGCCTTCTCGTAAGAGTCAACCAATAAGCCTAAGTGTCACACTAAAGTGGTCTGTATATTCAAGGCATCATGGAGTTAAGGGATCCTATTTCAACTCTGCCCCTCCCCATAAGTTCCTAACTAAAAAATAAAAAACCAACTTCACCCGGTTCAAATAAAACCCTTGGAAAATAACCATGGTTTAAAGAAAAACCAAGGGGGAGTTGATACACTACTACAACAACAAAATCTTTTTGGGTTTTTTTTGTTCGACGTAGTCCCTCAAGAAACCCGTCGAGTGGTATCCATTGTCGGGCCAAGTCGAAATTAATTTATCAAAAGAACTACAAAATTGACTATATACACATACAACAACATGCAACATCATCCCCCACCCCACACTTAAAAAATTGGCATGTCCCCATGTCATATAAAATAAAGCAAGGTAAGGTAAGGGGACTTCCCTGGTGAATCAGTCCTGGTCAGAGACAGTGCCAGGGTCGAGATGACATGCTCGTCCCAACGCTTGCAGCCAGCCCATGATATTCTTTTCGGACTTTGCATTTTAGGTAGCCAAAGCATCCACCCTAACCCCTAGTTCTGTGAATGGAGTGCGCAGCCCAGCCATTTCTTGCTCCATAGCTATCATGCGAGTACTCCGGTGGACCTGAGATGGTCCTGCCTCCTCTACGGCCTGCTCCTGTGGGGGTGAGGCATGGGTAGCCTCCTCCTGACCGTTATCATCATCCTCGGACTCATCCGAGGCGTCACTGTGATCAGCTCCAGGTGCCATCGGGTCCTTCCCGATGGTTACTTTCCCGACCCGAAACTTGGCCTCATTTGGCACCTTCCCATCTGCATTGGGGTTCTCGGGCACCCTCACTACTCTGCAGAATCTGGTGACAAGATATGGGAATTAAAATCCATACCTCTTCAAGGGTGAGCGAACGAACATCTGCGCCTGGATAAGCTGGGCCACATCAAAATCGCGGCTATTCATAAAGCACCAAATCGTTTCCACCCTTGGTCCATTTACCTCTGTGGTGTTGTGAGATGGCAGCAATCGACTGTTGATTATGTACAACCATCACTTACCCTCAAAAGTGAGGGATAATGAATTCAAGACGCTCCCAAGCGTACACCACACTATCTCTTTGCCCGGTACACAAATTGTTTGGAAAAATAAATTCCAAGTGACGGGGTCTTTCTTGTACGTCTCATAATAATACTCAGCCCCATTGAATACCGGTAAACGATACACTCGTCTGATGGCAGCTAATGAGGCATCCACTTTTGTTTGTCGCACTATGCATATCTGCTCCTCATGTTCCGGGCAATTAACATAAAATTCCCACACAAGCATCATGTTTCCCTTATCCGGCTCTTCAAAGAAGATGTCGAGCCGACGCCTAACCAATTCCCGATATATATTTGGGTACTCAACTTGGAGGGATGCCCTGTCAATGGCTCTCTCGGGTACATGCTTTCTCGTCGCCTTCTCACTTAAACGATCATGAGCCGCTCTGGGATTAGATCTGCGACTATCAAATTGGCTTGTGCTAGCCGGTGCCCGTGCTCAAGATGAACCTCCATGCCCACTGGACGAGGGTCCTGTAGCACGTCAGTTATGCCCCGCAATATTACGTCGATATTACGTCTCGTAGTATTATATTACGATGATACTACGCTTCGCAATATTAAATTACGACGATGTTGCACCATGTCGTATTGTACATTGAATTTGTCGTAAGGTAATTGACATTAGTCCAAGAAAAAAGATTATTTGGAGATTATAAGATTGTGCTATTTTAAACAAATGATGAGTAAATTCGTGATGGAGAGAGGGGAAGCAAGTCAAAGAAAATGAATTTTTCGTCCAAGTTTGGCATATTGGGATAAAATACGGGCTGAGCGTTAATACCCGATAATTATGGACTAGTACCATGCCAGGTACCATATGACCACAGTAATATGACGTATAAAGTATTTTTTAAAAATGAGTAGTATTTTTAGGTAATTTGAGATAATTCTTAATTATACTGGTAATTGATTAATTATCGAGTGGCGGAACATTACCTAGTTAATTAGTAAATTTAGTGGATAATGATTAAAACCCCTCCCCAACGTGGAAAGCTTTCCTAAACCCTCTAAATGACTAATAAAAGAGATGGATAAGGTGTCACTTTAAAGTGACACCAAGTTTTCATAAAGGGGCCCACCTAAATAAGAATAACAATCTCAAATATTGAAATCATTCCCTACACCTAACCTCTTCTGAAAGGGTTCATCAAGATTAGGGAAATTTTGCTTCTAAGTCCAGCAAGCTTTTTCTAAACAGAGAAAGCACGTCAAAAGAATTTCTAATATGCAAATGTATATTGCATATCACATAAGCTACGCCCAAGATTTCAAAAATTCAAATTAACGTGAGATTTTTCAATATTAAGGAGTACAATGTAATCTTTTTCAAGAGAATCGACTCCAGGTATGTTAAGGCTATCCCTTTTTTCTTTTTGGCATGATCTATACGACATGAACGAAACGAGAAAATGCACAACTTTCATAAAATACTCTATTTGTAGAAATGCTAGAGATATGTATATTCTTATCCTTCCATGTGTCTTATTACTCTATCATCTATTCATGGATCTCAGAAATATGTAAGTTGGTAAAGTTTATTTCATGCTATTATTCAGAGGCATAATGGCCTTATGACGTACCGAGAGATTTTATTGAGGTATTTCATATGAATTTCATGCATCTATACATGCACATTGACCCATGACCAGATAGCTTTATATACACGTATATATGTATATGGGATATAGGAAAAGTTATGGCGTTATATACGCACCACCACCCGATCAGCTGGTATACGTTGATGATGTTTCCCACACTGGCCGAGATGATATGATGGGATGCCCTCAGAGGCTTGATGATCTTATGAACACATGTACCTATGCACGACATGACATTCATACGCATATGCATGACACTATAAGTATTTCATTTACAGAGTTATCCAGACATACAGGTTGAGTCATTTACGCTATATTTCTTCCATGTCTGTTATGTATTTATTATGTGCCTTACATACTCAGTACATTATTCGTACTGACGTCCCTTTTGTCTGGGGACGCCGCGTTTCATGCCCGCAGGTCCCGATAGACAGGTCGAGAGTCCTCCAAGTAAGCTATCAGCTTAGTGAAAGATGTTGGTGCGCTCAATTTGCTTCGGAGATGCTTGTTTGGTTAGTATGATTTAGACGTGTATTGTTTGATATGGCGGGACTCTGTCCCGGCCTTTATGAAAATTATGTATTCTTAGAGGCTTGTAGACAGATGTCATGTACGTAAAAGATTGCATGGCCTTGTCGGCCTATGTTCAGTATACAAGTGGTTATTTTGATCTTATAGGCCCGTATGTCTTATGTATAAGTTGGTATTACACTTTTCATTCTAGTTATCCTACGATAGCCTTTTTGTCTCATTTAGTTTTGATATCATGATACGAAAAGATACGTTACGTTGGAACTCGGTTGAGTAAGGTACCGGGTGCCCATCGCGGCCCATCGATTTGGGTCGTGACAACGTCTCTTCCGTGAGGGATGCATTGTACCTGACATTACAAACACCACTATTAGTAGGGGCACGAAATATGTGAATCAAGGGAGGTTACTCAGACTTCACTCGCACAATGGTCACAATTTTGCATTTATAGCTCATTGAGGCAAATCAACAAACACCTAGTGTGGATATGTCAACAAAAGTAGCACAAAGAACCCCCATGGTGTTACCAAGCCTCCCACACCAAATCTAATGGCCTCACACACCACATATACACCACAATCCAACTCCAAGATAAGAAATTCATGATTTTTACTACCCAATACATACAATAGAAATTAAAAAGAAGAAAAATTGAAGAGAAAATCACTACCAAAATCTAAAATAAAAAGAAAAAGAAAAAACAAAGAAAGAGGAGAAAAATCATGTACTTACTTGAGAATCTTGGAGAAGAATGGAGGATGGGTCTTGGTTGAGTAGAGAAGAGAGGAAAGGAGGGGAGTTTTAGTGTTAAAGGAAGATTATGGGGGAATGGGAGGAGGGGTGCGACTTTTTTTAGTTGTGGGGAAGAGGGGGAGAAGTTTAGTTGAAAAGGAGAAAAAGAGTGGGGAAAGTGGGGAGGGAATTTAGGGGGTTGGGCTTTTATTTTTTAAGTTAGAGGAGGGGTTATGAAAGAATAAAAAAAACTAAAATAAGAAAACATTTACTTACCCGGAGTCCGCCCCATCCGCGCCCAGCTCCGCGGTCGCAGATGCTGGGCAGAATACGTCCAAAAATGCGCGCCCAGGTCTGCGCTCGCGGACTTGCAGCAAAAAAATGTGCCAAAATTCGCGTGCGAGTCCGCGGTCCAATGTGCGGATCCACAACAATGTAACACCTAAAATCCGCGGTCAGATCCGCGGTCCAATTCGAGGCCGTGGATCACCGTCTCCGACCAATTTTCCTCTTTTCTTCAATTTTACCTCTTCCCGAGTTAATTTTTGACCCCCGACTCCTTCTGATGCGCACAATTCTTGCCCTGCACACTAGTAGTTCGGTCAATAATGTTCAACATCAAATACAACAACAAAAGAAAAAGAAAAAGAAGAAAATTCTGGGTTACCTCCCAAGAAGCGCCTGAGTTAACGTCGTGGCATGACGATTACAACAATTCAATGGTTTGCCTCCCCTGCAGCGCCTGATTTAACATCGCGGCAACACAGATAAGCGCATTTAAGGTTTGCCCGACCTCTGAGGCTCGATCAAATGGGTCACTAACACTCCCTTTGCTTCATCCATGCCCATATAATATTTTAATTTGTGCCCATTGACTCTGAACGCGGGAGAGTCATTCTCTGCGGCAATCTCTACAGCACCTGTGGGGTGTACTTCAACCACACGAAATGGCCCTGACCATCGTTACTTTAGTTTACCTGTAATAGCCTTAGTCTTGAGTTGTATAGCAATACCGTATCTCCGGGTTTAAAATTCCGCTCAATAATGTTCTTATCATGTAACATCTTCATTCTCTCTTGGTACAATCTTGTGCTCTCAAAAGCATGATAGTGAAACTCATCAAGCTCGTGCAATTCCGTGACTCTACTTGTTCCCTCAACTTCCATGTCGAGATTCAACTGTTTCAGCGCCCATCAAGCTTTATGCTCCAATTCCACCAGCAAGAGACATTCCTTCCCAAACACCAACTTGTATGGCGACATGGCAATTGGTGTTTTCAAAGAGGTTCGTTAAGCCCAGAGTGCATCAATTAACTTTCTCGCCCAGTCCGTTCTAGTGGCATTCACGGTCTTGGTCAACACACTCTTTATTTCTCTGTTTGACACTTCCACTTGCCCACTTGTCTGCGGATGATATGGAGTGGCCGCCTAGTGGCGTACATCATACTTCTCTAGAAACTTCTCGAAGGCTCGGTTACAAAAATGAGTGCCTCCGTTACTGATTATGGCCCTTGGGGTGCCAATTCGGGTGAATATGTTTTTCTTCGAAAACCCAATCACCCCCTTTGCATCATTGGTGGGGCGTGCTACAGCTTCCACCCATTTGGACACGTAGTCCATTGCGACAAGTATGTACTTGTTGCCATATGAACTGGCTAAGGGCCCCATGAAATCGATTCCACATACATCAAACACTTCGACCTCCTGAATTGGGTTCATGGGCATCTCATGTCGATCGGAAATATTCCCGGTTCGTTGGCATTCATCACAACCCTTTACCCATAAATGTGCATCTTTGAACACTGTTGGCCAGTAAAAGCCTGCCTCCAGAACTTTCGCGGCAGTCCTGACTCCTCCGAAATGTCCACCATATGCTGACGCGTGACATGCCTGCAAAATAGAAGACTGGTCTATCTCGGGGTTACATCTCCGGATCATGTTGTCAATACAAATCATGAACAGATAAGGTTCATCCCAATAATACATGCGGCAATCACGAAAGAACTTTTTCTTTTGGACAGAGGAAAGGTCGTAGGGAACTATACCGCTCGCCAGATAGTTTGCAATGTCTGCATACCTTGGCGCTTCCTCAAGACTTATGGCTAGTAGTTTCTCATCTGGAAAGGTTTCCAGAATCTCTTCTACCTCAACCGCTTTCTCAGCTCATTCCAGTCTAGACAAGTGATCAGCTACTTGATTTTTCGTTGCCTTACGGTCATAGATTTCCAAGTCAAATTCTTGCAGCAGTAGCACCCAACGGATCAGGCGTAGTTTTGACTCCTTCTTCTCGATTAGGTACTTGAGAGCAGCATGATCAATATAAACAATTACCTTCGAGCCTATCAGGTACGATATGAACTTGTCAAACACGAACACTACTGTCAGCATCTCCTTCTCGGTCACAGTATAGTTCAGCTGGGCTCCACTCAACATTCTACTTGCGTAGTATATTGGGTGCATGATTTTATCTTTTCGCTGCCCAAGTACCGCTCCCACAACATAATCACTTGCATCGCACATCAACTCAAAGGGTTGCTCCCAGTCAGGGGCAACAATAATAGGTGATGTGACCAATCTCTTCTTCAATAGTAAACACAAAAGGGTGATCTTTTTCAAGCAATTTACACAAGGTATTAGAAATTTTGGAAAAATCTTTTATAAATCTCCTATAGAAATCGGCATGCCCAAGGAAACTTCTGACTGCTTTGACGGAAGTGGGTGGTGGAAGTTATTCCATCACGTCAACCTTTGCATGATCCACGTCAATTCCCTTACTTGATACTAAGTGTCCCAAGACTATACCTTCCTGTACATGAAATGGAGCTTCTCCTAGTTGAGCACCAGATTTGTCTCTCTATTGCTCTCAAATTCTTAAGGCAATCGTCGAATGAATTCGCCACCACTTAGAAATCATCCATGAAAATCTCCATTATTTCCTCTACCATGTCTGTGAAGATAGCCATCATGCACCTTTGGAATGTGGCAGGTGCGTTCATAGGCCAAACGTCATTCTTCGAAAAGCATAAACCCCATAAGGGCAGGTGAACGGGGTCTTCTCTCTGTCCTATGGTGCAATAGAGATCTGATTGTACCTTGAGTACCCATCCATAAAACAAAAATGGGACCTCCCTGCCAGTCTATCTAGCATCTGATCAATGAATGGAAGTGGGAAGTGGTCTTTTCGGGTAGCCAAGTTCAACTTCCTGTAATCCATATAGATTCGCCAACCTGTGACTGTTCGTGTAGAGATCAATTCATTCTTCTTATTTTTCACTACCGTCATTCCACCATTCTTTGGTACACACTGAACTGGGCTAACCCAGTTGCTGTCAGAGATGGGGAATATGATTCCCGCATTTAACCACTTAATAACTTCTTTCTTCATCACTTCCTTCATGTGGGGGTTCAACCTCCTTTGATGTTCTATGGAATGTTTGTGACCATCTTCCAGTAGAATTTTATGCATACAGAACGCCGGGCTGATCCCCTTGATGTCTGCAATGGTCCACCCAATTGCAGTCTTGCACTCTGTCAGTACCTGCAAAAGCTGTTCTGCCTGCACATCTGACAAACTAGATGAGATAATAACAGGTAAAGTTGAGTTAGGTCCTAAGAATGCATACTTGAGATGGGCTGGCGGTGGCTTCACCTCCAACTTTGGGGGCTCTTCTATCGATGGCTTAATTGGAGGAGTTTTTCTTTCCACCAAGTGCAAGGGCTCAAATTTGAGCTCCCTCTTCCGAAAACCTTTGCCTTCAAGAGCAAGTACCCACTCTGCCAATTCTTCTCCATTAGCTTCATCTAGGTTCATGAGACAAGCTTCTAGAGGATCTTGAATGTTCAATGTCTCATCTTCCTCCTTCAA
The DNA here is from genome assembly GCA_005239495.1 of Nicotiana undulata. NCBI lineage: Eukaryota > Viridiplantae > Streptophyta > Magnoliopsida > Solanales > Solanaceae > Nicotiana > Nicotiana undulata. Next base: position 143,722 of record ML291332.1, on the reverse strand, counting down.
AATTACATCCACGACATCTATTGGAGCGCAATTGGCTAATTCACTTGGTCGCCGCATAAATTTCTACACGTTGAATGTTATCTCTTCATCATTTAATCTCATCTTGAGATCTCCAGTTTCACAATCAATTAGAGCTCTCCCAGTGGCCAAGAATGGTCTTCCCAAAATTATGGGAATTTCCTCGTCAACCCGACAGTCAAGAATGACAAAATCTGCTGGGAACACAAACTTCCCAATCGGGACCAATACATCATCTAGAATACCAGAGGGCCTCTTTACTGTCCTGTGATCCAACTGCAATAACATGGACGTGGGTCTAGATCTTCCAATCCCGAGCCTTTTATAGATAGCCAGGGGCATAAGATTTATGCTTTCCCCCAAATCACATAGTGCCTTAGGAAATGCATAATTACCTATTGTGCAAGGAATTGTGAAACTCCATATGTCAGATAGCTTCTCAGCTGGGTCTCGTCACAACAACACTGCAAGTCCGAGTTAGTGTAACTGTGGCCAAGTCTTGAAAGTCGATCAATGGAATATTTACATCAAGTCCTTCATCATTTTTGCATAACCAGGCATCTCCTTTAGAGCATCAATCAATGGAATGTTTACCTGAATTTGCTTCAACATCTCCAAGAATTTCCTGTATTGCTCATCTTTCTGATACTTGGCCAGTCTCTGTGGGAATGGTGCTGGAGGCCGCTTCTTCCCTGTGATTTGATTTTTATCTTATTTAGGCACTGCCTCCACTATCGGTTCCTGTGCTGCCTTAGTCTTTTTCACAACCTCTTTATCTTTGTTGGCATCTTCTTGAGCATGCTGGACCGTCACCTCAATCAACCCTGCTGAATCATCTACCTCAATGGGCAGTGGCACAAGTGTCTCGGTAGGTCTGCTTTCGCGAGCAATCTCTTGCTCCAGGTCTAGGTCTCTACCATTTCGTAGACTCACTTCCATTAGTTGGATCAGGACCTGCTCCTTTGGATTGATTTATGCATCTGTAGGTAACATCCCCTAGGGATGATTATTCAGAGCCATCGAAATCTGTCCCAATTGGATCTCAATATTCTTTATTGCCGACTCGTGTGAGTCTACTCTCTCAGTTAGTTTATCAGTGGACCCAATCAATTGTTGCATCATTCCTTCGAGTCTAGCAAACCCATCTTCGTGTCTCCGAGTGAGTTGTTGTTGAGGTTGATGATAAGCATGCTGCTGATTCTGATGGTTGTAACCCTGTTGCCTTTGGTAAGGCACCACTTGACCTTGAGGTCGCATGGCCCTAAGATTGTTGCTGTTGTTACGCTTCTGCAGGGTTGGCCTATATTCTTGATTCTGATGACCCCAATTCTGACTACTTGGTCTCTGTCCCCCATAGTTTGTTACATAAATCATGTTCTCCTAATATTGTTGGTGATAACCTTCCTCACTCCATGAGCAAATATATGGTTGATAAATGCAAGATGTACATAAACCCCCATTAGTTGCATCAACAATGTGTACCTGTTGTTTATGGCCTGATTTATCAACCTTTTTGATGAGGATGCTTATTTGTGTCATTAAGGTGGCCATATTTTCAGCTAGGGAGATAGTTGGGTCTAAGGCCATTGAATGAACCATATGAGTGATTGGAGCATTTTTTGTCGTCCACCTCGAGTTTTGAGCCATCTTGTCAAGCAAGATCTTGCTTTCTCTGAATGTTTTGCTAAAAAAATGCTCCACCCGCTGAAGCATCAACATTGGCTTTCAACTATCTGCCAAACCCATGTAAAATCTCTGCCCCAACATCTGCTCTGGAATACCACGGTGTGGACACAAAACTAGCATCCCTTTAAACATTTCCCACGTTTCTTGTAGTGTTTCTGTTGGTTTCTGTCTGAAGCTCAATATCTCAGCAATTTGCTGAGCAGTCTTGTTGGGTGGGTGAAATTTGTTCCCAAATTGCTTGACTAATTCCTCCCAAGTAGTGATGGAATTTATGGAGAGTGAATTAAGCCAAGTCTGAGCCGCTCCCTTCACTGAGAATGGAAACAACAATAACCTTATTGCTTCTGGTGTCACATTATGTTGTCTTTTTGTGGCACAGATTGACAGGAAATTCTTCAGATGTTGTTGAGGATATTCAATGTATGACCCTGATTATAGTCCCTTGTTTTGCAACAAATACAGCATGTTATTTGTAATCTAGAATGAGTCAGCTTGTATCTGCAGAACTACAATTGCGGTTGCTAAGTTGTCCGCAGTGGGTTGTGCCCAATCGTACAATGCAGCCTCTGGCACCAGCGGTGCCACCACCTGGTCGATCGGGTCATTCATGGAATCCATTGTTCTTGTTGTTTACTTCGTCTTCCATGTCTGGTTCAAGTTGTTCAGTCAAGTGTTGCTGTTGTTTGCCTTTCTTATTTGTACGATTCGATGCCTTGAAAACTTTCTCAGGATCTGATAATGCTTCGAACAATTCACCAGTTCTTGAGGAGTTTCTAGGCATGCACATGTAGCACCAAGACTACAAACGTTAAAATTTCAATGTATTCAGTTAGAGTTGAAGAAAAATTGATTGCATTAAGAATTTTTGCATTTCTTTTAACTGCAATTAATAACACCGTTAATTCCTCGGCAACGGCGCCAAAATTTGATCGGGCCCAACAATGCCTTATAAAAAGGATAAAGTAGCCGCTGCAAACATATTCGGGTTAACAAGTCCGGAGTCAAATCCCACAGGGAATTAACCTATCAATCACAATTATCAGATTCACACAATTTCATGTAATCAACTTTCCGAGATATTTAAATAACATATTGGATGTTTACTAACTAACTTTTACTTGATGAGAATGCAATAAGTAAGAACTAACTAAGAACGTGTTGTAGACAATAATTGAAATGGTCTAAGGTTATGATTTCCCCTATTGTCGGAGTCCTTTCCACTATGTTTGTTATAAATTTGCATAAGTCTTCTCTATCGATCATGAGCACTCTGACTGTCGTAACTCTCTCCCGAGTAATTACAATAATATACTAGACATATTCTCCCGAATTACGCTAGCTAACTTTAATTACAATTCACTTAGATCGCATCCAAGGTTTCGTTATCCCTAATCCCACCTTTAAACCCTTCGTATTGATCCCTCATATACGTTAGGAGTGATGTTGTTCAACAACGACCTAAATATGCACTCCCTCCCGAGTAATGCACACTAAATAAGAACAACTAATTGAGGGCCCTTAATAAAAAACAACAAGCATGTAGTTGAACAAATAGAGAGAAAACTATGTCAAATCTATATTAACATAACAAGAAATTCATCCTTCAATAGGTTCCATCAAAACTATTGATTAGAAGTTTAGCTACTCATAATAATGCAAAACACAACACTAATATGATTCATAATTCACAAATAGAAGTAGGAAGAAGAAGATAAAACTCTGAAGAATTGATTTGTCTTCTCTACCTTGTACTTGCCTCCAAAATTGTCTAAAACAAGCTTAATCTGACTTCTGGGCGAGTTTAGGTTCATATAGGTTTAGATCTGTTTCCTGAGAATTTACATATTTGCCCCTGCATTCTTTCGCGTCTAACACCTTGTCTGCGGTTGCAGATTCAACCGCGGATCCGGCCGCGGATTTTTGCCTCTCACTGCTACTTCGCGAGCTGATTCGCACTAGCGGACCTGCATTTTGCATTTTTACTTGCTTTTCTCGCTCCTTTTCGCCTGAGCTAACCTTTGATTGGCCTTGTACGTTCATAATGAATCCAAAACACTCTGTATCTCCCTCCTAGCTCGGAGTTGCTCCTGCATAACATAAATTTCTCAAGTAGAGCATTTTGTTATCTTTTAACATTCCAACATCAATAAAGTGCGGTTAAATTAGAGTATAAATAGCATCTAAATTAATAATATAGGTAACTATCAATACCGACCAATTCTGAATAGGAATGAAAACCAAAAAAAAATAAAATTAGACCATTGGGCCTTTGGTGGACAACATGGGCATGCCAACACAACATACCTCCATCTTTGTGCCTAAATTCCCATGGGTAATGGTGAACTTCATGATATCATATTTATCTGTTATCATGATATATGTATTTATCTATATAAAAGATTTTGGAATTTACAGAGGATCTCATTCCTTTTAATCTTTACCCGATGATTTTTTAATATTGTAATTGTTATTACATAAAGCCAAAAATATATAATGTATAACAAGTTACATAAACCCAAAAACATTCAACGGGTGAAAACTTTCGTGCCATGTAAACCTACCAAATTCATGTGAAAAATGAGCACTTTCATTGTTTTATTTGTTTGAAGACGGACAAAAATATATAAAAGAGAGAAAAAAACCTAACTGTCAGCCTCGTCCCTTCCAACTAAAGAACCAAATCGTTACCCCAATTCTGTTTGCCTATCTTGCTCGTTCTTTTCACCGTCGAGCATTGCTGAAACCTGTTCCGCTGAAATATCGCTTCTGTCTCTCTTGATTCAGAATCTGGTTTCGGAAATCTACGTAACGTTGTTAAGAGTTTTAAAAGAAATGGCGTTTCGGAAGAAAAAAAAGTTGACGGTTGAATTTAACATATGGGAAACCCCTTTTTATCATTTGAAAGAATGAATAAAGGCAAAATTCAAGGAAAAAAAGATAAATGCTAATGCTGGGAGAAGAGATATGACATGTCAGCATCTATTGGCCCTCTTATATATATATATATATATATATATAAATAGATTACTATAATTAGTATTGTTTACCTCGAAATATGAGTAACAATTAAACTTGTAATGTGGTTATAAAGATACGTGATCTGATTCAATGCCAATTGATAAATGACTGAATGGATAAATGAATTAAACGATTAAAACAGATCAAACCAGTGTCGTTTGCAAGTTATCGACCTTGATTTGGGATAGGCTCGAGACCAATCGTTAAGAACAACAAAAACAATAAGAACAATAGGGAATTGTAAGTAAGTAAAAGAGCGAAGTATTATTATTTTTCAGTAATCGTGTATGTGATTCGTATGATGACCCTTTACAAATGAACATGGTTCCTCTTTATATATTAGAGGAATCCTAAACAAGACATAACTCTAATTTTGGAAAGTAAATACATGATTGATATCAATAACCGTTAAGGGTTCTGTCGACCCCGAGATTCCCGCCGAGATTTGTGGTCGATTGCGGATATCCCATTGTTCTGTTACTCGATGTCGATCCTGCCCGATCTCGATCCTTTAGTCTCAGTGTTCCTCGAGCTCGAGCTTGCTTTGATATGGACTTAACCTCGAGACAGACCCTCGAACCCATAAACCGGATGTGGTCGATTTTAACCGTATATAGATAGTCCTCGCATTTCTTAGAATAAAATGATTAGAAACGACTTGAGCCTTGATCCTTCGTATCTCGATCATGACATTATCCTCGTGACGTAAGCGACGGATGGGACTGAAACATCCCCTCGGTTCGGTTCCCAAAAATATCAATGCATGTCAGTTGCCAGTCGACCACTAGTGATACCGATTGACGTCACGAGCCTATAAATACCACCTCTTTTGTTGATTCAAACTTTAATTTCCTTTGATCACAAACTCTTGACTCCCCAATTCTCTTTATTCTTCTCTTATCGCCGCCAATTACGCCACCATTGTTTTTACTGGAGCCACCAATTTTACACCTTCTTTCTACTTCCTTCACACACACCAAAAACCTCCAAAATTGTGCCGCAAAAGGAAAAGGCCCCGTCTTCCTCTTCCCGGTCGATCGGTGATAAGACGCCGATAGAACCAGCCCCACATGAATACGTTCCTGGACCATGCGTCCTTAAAACTGACTTTAAAGTCGAGAACCCCTCATCGATGCCGGGCCGGTGCGAACATGTGTCGATGTACATGTGTTCGACCACTAAGGGCCACGTCGATGCTATAAAGAAGGATTCCAAATGGGGTTCGGAGGTAGTGGTGCGCATTCCTACAGATGAAGAGAGCATCACCACACACGTGAAGGGGTTCTTAAGTGTTTACACTTACCCCTTCACACTGGGTCCCGTCGATTTGGTGATTTTCAACTTATGCAGGAGGTACGAAGTCACCCTCGGTCAGATTCATCCTTCACTTTGGCGCATAGTGATTATGTTGCGATGCTTCTCCAACGAGTCCTGAGGGTTGTAGTTCACTCTGAATCATCTTATACGGTTGTACCGGCCTCGACTTTATCGAGAGTTGATTAAGCTTCATTGTCGAGCAACAAAGAATCTATTCTCGAGCATCGACGATGATAAAGATCGAGGCTGGATGAGATGATTCATACGAGTGAGGACCTGTGATATAATACGGAAGGAAAAGATGTCGTTCCCTGAGAATGGAATCTCAAACGTAAGTGAATTTTTATTTTTCGATCTTGGTGTTTCTTTTGATTTTGTCTAAAAAATTTCTTTGCTCATGCAGCTGTCCCTTGGATGCCTTACGAGGTACCCGATTTCGACTCTAATTCGACTCGTGCGGAACGTGCGTGGAGGGATTTGGCCAAGGGCAGGAGGGAGGCCAAGAACCATGGTAAGGATCTCTTCTTACGTATTCCAAAGTAAGATTACATGATTTGTTCATTACTAACCTCTTCTTATGCAGGTCTGACAAAGGATGCCATCCTGAGGCCTTCGAGTGAAGGAGGAGAAGCCAAGTCTCTGGCTTTGAAGCCGGAAAAATATAAGAAAAGGAAGGATGCCTCGCAGTCCGAGACCTCCAAACCCATACCTCGAAGGGTGAGATGAAAAATGGTCGCTCCCTCGGCGGACACGGTTCAAAAGTTGAGAGATAAGGACGAGGAAGAAGAAGAAGAAGAAGAAGACACTTCGGTGTTGATAATCCTCCCTAGGAAGGCCGTCGAGGTCGCCCGGTCTTCTGAGCTGCCACCTGCTGTAACCGAGCCTCGTGTCGAGGAGGCTTTGAAGAAAAAATAGGGGGTGAACCCTGGATCTCCTGAGGTCGAGGTGGTTTCTCGATCAACAACTTCTACACCGGGCGGGGCCGGTTTCGAGACTCAGAAGATCGAACAGAGCGCCCCGAGCGATTCGCTCGGGGCCATGATAATAGGTCAACTGCTTTTAGTGCCGGTCTTTTCTAAAGAGGCGATAAGGAAGGACCAAAGGGTGAAGACCCCTGAGATCGGCGGAGGCTCTAGCGCGGGTGATCCTTTACGGGATTGCTTCGTGGGGGTCGATGACGCCTATGATATTACTGATGCTTTGATCCTCGTGGCTAGATCCCAACATCTTTTTTCCAAGGTAAGTGTCAGTCACTTTTTGATTATTTTGTTTGCCTCTTTCTTCGTAAGTCTAACTTGTGTTTTCTTCTTTGTATAGGCCTCTACCAAATTTCGAGCTGACCTTTGTCAGTGTGAAGTCGAACTTCAAAGGGTCTCGGAAGAAAGAAATGCCTTGAAGTTACTTTGTGGCCAAAAGGACGAGGTCATAAAGGATCTTCGAGCGAACTTGGCCAAGGCTCGTGAAGAAGAGGCCGAGTTAGATAAGCAAGTAACCACCCTTCTGATAAAGTATGTAATCAACTCGACTGTGGAAGCTAACACTTCGATATCTCAGCTGCAGCAGAAGGTGGAGAAGATCGAGTTGTTCCGGGCAGAGGTCGATCAGGTCAAGGTCGACTGTGATCAGTGGAAAGGTAGAATGGAACGCCTTGCTCGGGAAAAGGAGGCAGCTTTGGCAAAATTGTCTTCGGCTGAGGCCCAACTCCAAAGCCTAAGAAAGAAAAGTTCGGCCCTGTCCAAGAGGGTCAAAGAACTCGAAAGCGGGCTTGCTGAGGCCAAGGCGGAGGCCGAGAAGACCAAGGTCATGGCGGACAAGTCCATTTCCATGTACCGGGACGATGCTGAAGCTGCTAAAAAACAGCTAAGGGAGGCTTCCAACCGGGAGCAGTGGAGTGGTGATTTGGCAAAGTGCCAATCCCATAGGGAAACCCTCGAGGAAGTTCATGCTCACCTATATTGATGATAATGATGATGATGACGCAGAGGGCAGCTGAGGTGGGTCCGAAAGTGGAGAAGATGGAGATGAGGCCGCTGAAGAAGTTGCCCCTGGAGAAGCTGCTTGAGAGGAAGCCGACCCTGAGGGGACTAGCCCCGATCGTAGTTAGATTCTAACTTCTTTTCTCTTTTGTAAGGCTTTGATTGGCCTCTTGTACGTGTTTTTGATATAATAGAAATTTCTTCTTGATGCCTTCATATGATTTCAATTCCAGATAAGCTTTTTCCCCTTATTGAATACGTCGAAAATTTCTATTGTTGTAGTTCAACTCGTAACCGAAATAAACCCTTAAGATTTTTGTTTATACAAGGGAAAGTCCCCGAGTTCGAAATTCGTTCGAGACTTTATCTCGGGGGTGGCTCGTTCGAACTGATAGATGTGTTATCTTTAATAACCAAGTTCGAATAAATCTTGAGTTTTAGGATAAAATAAACCCTTAGGTTTTTATCAATGATTGTTAAGTTTTTTGAGATTGCAAAAGTATACCCCTTAAGGTTTTTGGGTGAACCTTCGAGCTATTATTGCCTTTTATTTGAGCTCAGAATAGCGGAACCCTTGGGTCTGAATTGAGCGAGAACGAGGTCCCAAACTCTTAATTATATTGGCCCTTAGGCTATTTTAAGTTGGCCCTTAGGCTCTTTAGGTTGTCCCTTAGGCTCTTTAGATTGGAACTTAGGCTCTTTTAGATTGGGCCGATTCGGCCTCTAAAAATGGCTATTATTTTCCCTTTTCGTCTAAAAGACTTAGTGAAAGTTTTTTATGCCTTAGCATATATTTTTTGTACCCATTGGTTTTTCGAGGGTCCGATGATCGAAAACTATTTTTCTTTTGTGTCTTAACGTGTTTGTGTTAAGATAATATGATACCACTTGAGGTTTTTTCAAAGGTTGATATTATCGAAGCCTTTAAATTATTCGAGGGCTGACTTTTTCGAAGCCCTTTATTATTTTCTTTGTTGAGGGTAGCCTTATTTAACCGCTTTTTCAAAGTATTTGAAGGCCTTTTGTTTATAGTGGAAGTCGGACGTCTCTGAGCCGTGTTAGTTAGACCGTAGCCTTTAATATGGCCGTAGCCTTCGGGTATGTCTCTTGGACTTATTTCCCGATAACATTTCGAACTTGTTTGAAATGTTAGTCCTTGAGTATGGTGGCCTTGGCCTATATATCGAAGGGTGTCTCTTTGAGGTCTAATAATTTTGAACTTAGATAGCTCGAGTGTGCAGTCCCCGAGTGTTCGACGTATGCTTGTACTTGGCCCTTAAGGAATTTTCACATGTGTTAGTTTTGCACAATAGATCAGAATCATAAGTACACGACTCATATAGTAGAAAATTTACTTCGAAACATGAGATGTTTGAGAAAAGAGAATGATTCTTTGAATAATTTATACATGCGTACATGTTTTGTTGTCGGGACTCGGCTAATCTATATGGACACGGTTCATTTGAACGTTTGGCCTATTATAAAATTCTTCCTATCCAGACACATTGATACATAACATCCGAGGGTGATGCCCTTCGATATTCGAGGTTGATTGCAAAGAATCCTTGGATACTGTCGAATTACCCGCAGGTAGCACATAATTGTTGCCTCGTTAAAACCTAGCCGGAAAAACCAATTTGGGATAAAAACCGGTCTAAGGGAAAAAGAGTGTGACGCGTACTTTAAAACCCGAGGTCTCGATTTCTTGGATTGAATTCCATCAATGAGTTAGTTTCGAATATTTATGTAAATGAACGAATAAGAGAAAGTCATACCTTAGCAATAGTATCACTTAAGAAGTGATATGTTTTATTTGTTCGACAATGGTTCACCGTTCATTGTTCCGAGTTTGTAAGACCCTTTTTCCGATAATGTTGAGGATCTGGTAGGGTCCTTCCCACTTAGGATCGAGTTTCTCTTAGGGTCTTGAGTGTTGATATTGATTTTTCTTAGGACTAAGTCCCCGACTTTGAAGTGTCGAAGATTGGTTCTTCTGTTGTAATACCTCTCGATTTGTTGCTTTTGTATGGCCATTCGAACGAGTGTCGCTTCTCGTCTTTCATCTAACAACTTGAGGCTGGTATTCATGGCCTCGTGGTTTGATAACTCAGTTGCATGTAGAAACCTGGTGCTCGTCTCCCCGACTTAGACCGGTATCAAGGCCTCGGAGCCATATACTAAGGAAAATGGAGTTTCTCCGGTACTGGAATTCGATGTTGTTCGATACGCCCATAGAACCTCGGGCAATTTTTCTCTCCACTTCCCTTTGGCTTCGTTTAGCCTTCTTCAAGTTTTGGATGATAGTCTTGTTCGTTGATTCGGCTTGTCCGTTCCCACTAGAGTGATACGGTGTTGATAGTATTCTCTTTATTTTGTGATCTTCGAGGAATTTTGTTACTTTGCTGCCGACGAACAGTTTGCCATTATCACATACTATTTCCGCGGGTATCCCAAATCGACATGCGATGTGATCCCATATGAAGTCGATCACTTGTTTTTCCCTAAATTTTTTGATGGCCTGTGCTTCAACCCATTTAGAGAAATTGTTAGTCATAAATAATATGCACTTAGCTTTACCTGGGGCCGATGGCAGAGGACCGACAATGTCCATTCCCCACTTCATGAATGGCCACGGGGATAAGACCGAATGAAGTTTTTCGCCAGGCTGGTGGATCATTGGTGCAAACCTTTGACACTTATCGCATCTTCGAATGAACTCCTTAGAGTCCTTTTCCATGCTATCCCAATAATATCCTGCTTTGATGACCTTTCAAACTAGTGACCCGGCGCTAGAGTGGTTCCCACAAGTGTCTTCGTGGATTTCTCATAGAACATAGTCAGTATCTCCTAGTCCCGAGCATACCTCCAATGGACCATCAAACGTCCTCCTGTACAATGTTCCATCTTCATCTAAGGTGAACCGAGCGGCTTTGGTCCGTAAGGCCCTCAATTCTTTTGGATCCAACGGGAGTTTCCCATTCTTCAAATATTTGATGTATTTGTTTCTTCAGTCCCACGTCAGACTCGTAGAGATCTCATCTTCTTCGAGTGACGACCCCAAATTGGCAACTGCGTCGGCCTCAGTGTTTTTCTCTCGAGGGATGTGTTGTAGATTCCATGTTTTAAAACGGTGCAAGGTTACCTGCAATTTGTCTAAGTACCTTTGCATCCTATCTTCTCGAACTTCGAAGGTTCCGTTTACCTGGTTTACTACCAGTAGGGAATCACATTTAGCTTCAATTACTTCTCTCCCAAGCTTTTAGCTAGCTCGAGACCTGCAATCATGGCCTCATACTCGGCTTCGTTGTTCGTCAATTTGGCATTTTTAATGGATTGCCTAATAATATTTCCCGTAGGCGGTTTCAAAACAATACCGAACACAAACCCTTTCACATTCGAGGCTCCATCCATGAAGAGGGTTCATACCCCCAATGGTGTACCCGGTTTAAGTAGAAGTTCCCTTTCCACTTTAGGTACGAGGGTTGGCATAAATTCGGCCACGAAGTCTGCTAAAATTTGAGACTTAATGGCCATTCGGAGTTGATATTTGATATCATACCCGCCAAGTTTGACGGCCCATTTGGCCAATCGACCCAGTAATTCGGGCTTGTGCAAAACATTTCGGATTGGATAAGTGGTGATCACACATATGGGATGACACTGAAAATATGGCTTTAATTTTCTAGATGCACTTATTAATGCAAGTGCCTATTTCTCTAAGCGTGGATACCAAGTTTCAGCATCTCCTAAGGCCCGACTCATGTAATAAACAGGAAACTGCATACCTTATTCTTCTCGAACTAATACACCACTTACCGCTATCTCGGACACTGCCAAGTATAGGTACAACTTCTCACCTGCCTTTGGAGTATGGAACAAAAGTGGACTCGATTGGTATCGTTTCAATTCCTCCAATGCTTGTTGACGTTCCGGGGTACATGTAAAAGCATTTTTCTTTTTGAGTAAGGAAAAGAACCTATGGCTTCGATCTAATGACCTCGAAATTAATCGGCCCAGGGCAGCTATCCGTTCGGTTAGCCTCTGAACGGCTTTCACACTATCCACGACGGTGATGTCCTCGATGGACTTAATCTTATCGGGGTTGATCTCAATTCCTCGATTTGACACCATGAAGCCAAGGAATATGTCCGAGCCGACACCGAAGGCACAATTTTCGGGGTTAAGCTTCATGTTGTACTTCCTCAAGATTTCCAATGTCTCTTGCAAATGAGTCAAATGGTCCTCTGCGCGCAGGGACTTAACTAACATAGCGTCAATGTAAACTTCCAATGATTTAACTATATGTTCTTCAAACATCTTGTTAACTAGGTGTTGATATGTAGCTCCCGCATTTTTTAGCCCGAAGGGCATTAAATTATAACAATAGGTTCCAGACTTAGTGATAAAGAAGTCTTTTCTTGATCCTCTGGGTCCGTCTGGATCTGATTGTACCCAGAATAAGCGTTAAGAAAGGTAAGAATCTCGTGGCCGGCTGTGGCATCGATCATTCGATCGATGTTAGGAAAGGGAAAAAAGTCTTTTGGACATGCTTTATTCAATTCCTTATAGTCTACACACATTCTAACTTTGTTCCCCTTTTTGGGGACTACGACTACATTGGCTAACCATTCGAGATATTTTACCTCCCGAATGGACCCTATATTGAGAAGTTTGGTTACCTCGTACTTGATGAAGGCGTGATTTACCTCGGACTGGGGCCTTCTCTTTTGCTTTATCGGTCTGAACTTGGGATCCAGGCTCAGCCGATGAGTTGTTATCTCTGGTGGGATTCTTGTCATATCTAAATGGACCCTGCAAAGAAAACCATGTTATCAATAAGAAATTGAATGAGCTTTTTCCTGAGTTCGGGGGTCAACCTCGTTCCCAGGTATACCATTCGTTCAGGTAGATACTCGATCAGTATCACCTATTCCAGCTCTTCGACCGTTGACTTGGTTGCATCTGATTCTTCGGGAACCACAAAAGTTCGAGGAATGAGAAAATCCTTTTCTTCTTCCTCGATTACCTATTTCTCCGATTCGGTCGAGGCTTGGGGTAGTGATTATTATTTGGTTGCCTGCTTATCTTTGGTGCTCAATTTTTCCGAGGTTGAAGATGTTGATATCAGCATCACCTCGTTGACTACAAATATTTCCTTTGCAGTGTGTTGCTCCCCGTAAACTGTTTTCACACCATCCATAGTTGGGAATTCATCATTTGGTGAAGGGTCGACGACATTGCCCTCATGTTGTGGATCCAGGGCCTTGCGTGCACTAAATTGTACCTCATGTTGCCTTCGATGACATGGAATTTCATGTCTTGGATAGTCTCATCCACATTTACCTGTAGAGTTATCTCCCATTTCGTTATTTCACTTGCCATGTTGAAGCCGTTTAAGACTCGAGATGCAGGTGCAATTTGGTCTAGCAGGCCGAGCTGCTCTATGACCCTCGATCTGATTATGTTTGCTTAGCTACCTGGATCCACCTAGAACACGTTTAACTTGAATTTTATTTAACAAAACATAAATTACCAGGGCGTCGTTGTGCGACTGAGAGATGCCTTGTGCTTCTTCGTCATTGAACGATAGAGTGCCTTCGAGCACATTGTTTCAGATCCGTTTTTCTCTGGTGATCGGCACCTTGGTGCGTTTGAATATAGTCCCTTGTAGGATGTCGACCCCGCCGACGATCATGTGAATAACATGCTGAGGTTCTTCTTGCTCGTTCTTTCTGTTGGCGTCTCTTTCCCTGAAGTGATTTTTTGGCTCGATCACTGAGGAACTCTCGAAGGTGGACCTCGTTGAATAATCGAGCTACCTTCTCTCTCAACTGTCTGCAATCTTCCATCCTATGGACATGCGTGCCATGATACTTACTGTCGCGACCCCTTTTTTTCCTCTCCTTTCAGATCAGTCAGGGGTTTTTGACATTATTAGGACAACTCATTCCTTTTGGGACAAGGGACGCGAAGGATTTGAAGAGTCTCCACCTAACTAATTAAGGTGCGTTAGGTCACCTACTAAGGGTCACTTATAACACAGATTGAATAACCAGAGATTGGGTAAGGGATTGAAATTACTTCAAGGGGAAGGTGTTAGGCACCCCTCAAAGTCCACAACTGTGGTTCCCGGCCAAACAGACTTTGTGAATTAAACAAGTAGCAAATAGGCTAAGCACACATATGTAAATAAAGGTTTGAAAGATTTACAGTCTAAGCACACAGGTGTAAAGGAGGGGGGAAGTCCTAAGTTGTTTATCCTATAGGATCACATCAATGCAATGCCCGGTAATCACTCCTCGGTGAGGGGCTACACGTGGCATTAGCGCACTGGTCATCATATCCCTTTTCTACCCTTTTACCCCACCCCTTAGTGGTTATTAAGCGAGTTTTATTTAACGATCTCTAAGCGTGCTGTTACCCGTCCCTTACTTGTGGTCCTGGAGGGATTTATGACCTCTAGATATAGGAAGTTCTAGACAAACCCCCTAAGGTTTTAAAAGGATAAACTTCTAGGCGACCGACAAGAACAAATAGAACTAACAGATAAGTGCAGGAAGACAGTTAAGAGGCTCAGATTTACCTCCACATGTAATGCACATACGCAACACATCTCAAACACAAACAAGAGGCAGTTTTATTAGAAAGGATCCTAAAGAGGATATCTAAGTGAATATCAATGCACAGAAATATGCAACTTTGTTTCATAAACTCAACAGCAGGGCCCTAATCAGTTTGCCTACTGATTTTAAACAAGTGGGTCTTTAAGCAGTAAACACAATCAAAAACAGTTTTCCAGTTTTATAGAGATTGATTGCCTAAGGTTTGCCTAGGCGTGGGACTGTGCATAGTAACAGTTACCAGAATTATTAGACAGTTCAGAAGTTGTTTTACCTAAAAGCATGTTGTTCTAGGTGATACGAATCTGAGAATGCAAAGATTGTTACAAGTTTTATTCAGAAAACATCACAATGTGAGATTGTTTTATACCTTTTCATGAACCAGTAGTTAAACTAGGTGTCTAAAACAAATGCGAACAGTACCCTAGAGCATGGTATATAATATGCACATATAAATGGCAGAACTGTTAAGACGGAATTCCTAAGGCATGATTTTTAAATGCAGACAAGAGTAATAGAATAGTTAAAACATGATTTCTGAATGCACAAGAGTAACAACTTTTATATTAGCATTTTGTATTGTCCTAGGAGCATGATCTCTAAGTGATAAGCATAAAATATGGATTAGTGACAGGTGATACGCTGAAACAGTAAATATAAAATCCTAGGAACATGGTATCTAGTGCGTGTCTGGCATGATTTGGATGAACATATTAGTCCTAAACATGTATTCTAATACAGATATAAGGAATGTAAAGCGTATGACATGATTTCTACTCAATGACATTAATAGGATTATATAGCTACCCTCCACATTTCACTAGTCATCCCCAATATTTGTTTGCAATAAATATTACAAACCATCAGCTGAATGAATTACATAAATCAATAAAAAAAGGGAAGAAGTTAAATTATAGGGAGCCTGAAGCAGGACCAAGTGTATCCTGAGGATACCAGATCTTCCATACCGTAAAATGCCCAAAGTTTCATAGCCATTCTCATGTCCGGGTGTGTCAGAGTTCCCTAAGGACCTAAGGATCCCGGGCAGTGCTCACACCCAAACTTTCATAACAGGAACTGAGTAAGTGCAGTGTGGAAGGGCCAACCCCAGTGTGTCAGAGTTTAGAGGGATCTCACAGGGATCCCAAGGCAGTCACACACTGGAGGAGCAGATCCTAGGGACTTAAGAGTAGAGTGAGAGTTCTTGACATAGTTTTGAAAAAAAAGGTTTTGATATGAAAACAGTATTGAAAAGGACTCATCTAAGTAAAGCAGTATTATAAAAATAGGAGTTGATTAGTAGTAACATAGTTTGAACACGAACAGTGTAATCAAACAAACAGTAGATCAACTACAGAGCAAACAGGTTCAACAACACTCAAACAACAGTCGTTCACACAGGGATAATTGGTAATTGGGGACAGATACAACACACATGGTGAAGCACATAACTAATAGAAACACAGAAGCTTTAAGGGAGTTTATGGGATTTAGGGGGGTAGCTAATAATACATACATAGCACAGGTGTATGAATTTCAGAACAAACAGTGAGGACATAGTGGTACTAAACAAAGTTAAGCATAGAGTCAGAACAACTTAGGGTAACAAATTGATTTGCAAAAAAAAAACAGGTGCATACCAGAAGCTAGGTAACAAGAAGTCAATCATCTAAACATACATAAATAGAGCAGAGTCAGTCTGAGACATACTACAAAGGAGTGGACAGGTTCATAACATGTTGATCATAAGTTGAATTAGGACAGAACTAACAGTGATTTAAACAGGTTAATTACATATTGAAAAGTCAAATAATAGACAGAAATAGATTGGTAACTAGTAAATCAAAGCATCAAGAAAACACATAGGGTTTGGAACTTGGATTTAAATCAGAACATACTAGTTAAGCAGAGTAGACACTAAGTGTAGAGCAGTAGAGTGCAATAACTAGCCTTGGCTTACAACCGGCTAGTTCAGTAGTAGTAGCAAGTAGCAAGAAAGAGCAGAAAAGTTTTAAGTGTAAAAGAGAGTTTGTGAACTAATGTCTGTTTGTTAATGAGAGTAGAAGAGAGCATATATATATAGCAGCTTGAAAGCTAAGTAAATAAGGCAAGAATCAAATTGTTCAGTAATTATAGAACTACAGAATCAATTAAGAAGAAAATTAGTCCAATCGTCCCTTAATTAAGGGAGTGAACTACCAACGGTAAAGAACAAGAAACAATAAGGAAAGAATTCAAACAGTATAGGTACAAAATAGGTAATTAGAGATAGATACATAAATCTCTAATTAAGGTAAGAATCAATTAATAATGCATACAATCACATAATAAGGTAAAACAATAATTTAAAGGTTGTAAAAATTAAGAAAAAGTAGCCGGAAATTAGTAAGTAGTATCAACACAGTAAATCAAGGATTCAATAATCAAAATAGTATTGATTTTAAGGGAAATAGTATAGACTTTCATGAACAAACAAATAAGCGGAGCAAAAACAGAAAGAACCAAATTGGAAAACCTAATAAGATATTACTAGGTTGAAAATCATAAAATACTCTAATTAATCGAATCATATTCATGAGAATCAAACACATATAGCAGAATCGTATAGCAAACAAGCAAGGATGAACTCAGAATTCTAACATAGTGTTGAAAAATTAGGGGTTTTCAACATAACCAGTTAGGGTTAAAAGGAAACTTAGCAAAAGTTGTTTAAACATATGAGAATCAGAGAATGACACTTAAAATCGGAGAAAAATCGTTTTGAAGAAAAGTTCCAGAAACCCTAATTAGGAAAATGAAGCGACGCTTTGAAAAATCGGGAGGTTTTCATAAAACAAGCAAAATAGTTCAAATATTTCCAGATCTATTACAAATCTAAGAGGTCCAGGAGAGGGAATTAGGGTTTCGAGAAAAACAACCCAGAGATAGAGAGATTGTCTTAAAAACCATAGGTCTAACAAGAAAATAGGACGATCTTACCAAATCGAGCCATGGTGGCCTTAGGACGGTGAGAACAGGCCCAGGGGTGAGCAGACCGGCCACTGGTCCCTTGAGGACCTCAAAGAATTCATGAATCTCGGTCATAGGAGAGCCATTAAGGTTGGGAGTGGTGGTGAGCCACCATAGTTGACGGCAAGCGAACACGGCGAGGGAGATTAGGGTTAGGCAGAGGGGGTTTGAGATAGAAGGAGAGGGGGGTGACGGCGGGTGTGAGAAGAGAGAATGAGGGGTTTGGGGGTAGGTCATTAGGTTAATTAAGGAAAGAATAAACCTGGACCGTTGATAAAAAATGATCAACGACCAGGATTTGGGCGGATTGGGTCGGGTAGGATTTAGGAATTGGGCATGGGTCTTTGGGCTAGTGTAATTTAGTGATTTGGGCTGATTCAATAGACTATAGTTGAAACAAAATGGGGCTATTTGTTAAATACCAAGATAATTTAATTAAAATAATTTGATAAAGTAATTACTAATTATAAAAATAAATTTAATGCATAGAAATATTTCAAAAATGATTATTTGGTATTTCAAAATACAAAAGACTAATTTCTGGTAAAAATAGTACACAATTATATGCGTGGGCTATAATTGTAAAGTTACCAATTATAGCCAAAATGTGCCAAATAGGCTATTTATGAAATAATTTGGTCTTAATAGGACCATAGACAATAAATTAAATTCAAGAAATATTTTTGAAATCACTTGTGATGCAATTTTATAATTATTTATTGGAAATAAAATGCTGGAAAAATTTATAAAAATGTAGAAAAATTATGGAAAAATACCAATTGGTATTAATACATGATTTTGAAGGTATATATGCAATTAAAAAATATTTGGGAAAAAATTGGGTATCAACACTTACATATTAAGTTTGGATTCCTTTGAGAGGGGTAGACCTGTATAGTTTCGGGCCATCTGGAGTCTTTGATTCTTCCGATAGTCGATACAATCCCCGATGCATCGACACTGAAATTGTACTCCGACAATCGAGGCGCTTCTGTGGGATCCGCATATTTTTCGAAGCCAGTTTTACTCATAAGTCCACAAGAGTTCTTCCCTTGGTCATCCCTTCGATCATTTCGTGTGGAGTTTCATCTCGGATGGTTGTTCCTTCGATCTAAAACATACGACGGATACCTCTTTATTCGGCCTTGAATCTCTATCAACATCTCTCTGGTTTTTGCCTGTCGACCTGTTTGGATGTACTGAAACTGAAGGGGATCCCAATTGGTCGTTCTCGACCCTAATCTTCGACTAATATCGGTTGTGAACATTTGCCCAAGTCACAGCCGGGTACTCGATCAAGTTTTGTTTCAATTGGCGCGATGCGATCGAACTCCGCTCGTTTAATCCTTGGGTGAAAGCCTGAACATCCCAATCATAAGTGACTGGTAGTAATTCCATACGTTCCAATTGGAATTGAGATACGAATTCCCTTAGCATCTCATTATACCTCTGCTTAACTTTGAAGAGATCCGGTTTTCTTGTTGCAACTTTTATGGCACCAGCATGTGCCTTAACAAACGGATCCACCAACATAGCGAATGAGTCGATAAAGTTCTTTAGCAGGGTCTCCCCGAATTTCTTTAGCAGTACAAACTTGATCTCGTCATCCTCCACATCATTACCTTTTATGGTGCACGTATAAGAAGTCACGTGCTCATTGGGGTCCGAGGTCCCGTTGTATTTAGGTATCACGCATACGAAACTTCTTTAGGATGGGCTTCGGAGCTGCACTCGGAGAGAATTGTTTTTGCACAAACTTCTTGGAGTCCATTCCCTTTAGGATCGGTAGTGCCCCTTGTATCTGGTCAACTCGAGAGTTATAAGTTTCCACCTTCTTGTTGTTGGCCTCGATTTTCTTTTCTCCCGATTCTATCCTCTTAATAAGATCCTCGAGCATCCTTATTATAGCAGGATCAGTTGTTGAAGTGGTATCTGTATTGGTAAAAAAGAGCTTCATACATGTAATAAGACTTGATGACTCAGCCAGTTACGTGGAGAAATGAAAACATGACAACTGGACAGGCTTCTATAAAGTGGTACGGGCCAAAAAGGCACGCCACAATATACCTACAGGGTAATTAGCTACGGGAAACTCAACCTGATTGAAACAAGGAAGAGACACGGTCATAATGAATCTGGACAGAGCTACGGGCAGATTCAGAGATCTTGAATTAATGATCCACACGTTACACAACCTTCACACAACAGTTACGGTTATTCTTTGTAACATTACATTAATGTAATAATTAGTCATTAATGAGCGATCATTGCAAGAGGTAGACGTTATATTAAGTAATTTCCTATATAAGGGAATAAAATATAACTTGTAAAGGGCATCCGCACTGCGAACATAATACACTTTACTTTTCTGTGCATCTTATTGTCGTCTATTTACTTACTCATTCGTAATTATCATTATTTCCTTGATTATCAGAAACCCGTGTTCAGCCTAAAAATAGCTTTGGTCAACGGATCTAATTCGTTGGTTAAACAAATTGGTTCCGTTACCAGGAATCTAATAATTTTTGTTTACTTTTCAAACGATATCCTCTGAATTATGTCGAACCCCAACGACAATAACCAGCAACGAAATGGGACTCCATCACCTCCTAGATCCCCAGGAGGTTCAAGAGAACAATCCCAAGAAAGATCCAACAACAACAATAGTGATAATGATCAAACAGTAGAACAAGATCAGGTGAAGCAAACGATTGTAGAGTATGTGAGCCAGGCTTTGCAAGAATTCGCAAGGGGATTAGCAGCGACATCACCTGCATCACTGACACCACCTCCCAATAATACCATCACCGTGGAAAATTCCCAATCTGGGTTGGTAAACTCAACAAGGGAAGATACTCCTAATGAATCTCTCGAAACAAGACCGTGTATGACTAATAACTCTGAACTACAAAATTTATTACTAACCTTGCAGAAACAGGTGAAGGAACAAAATGATCGAATCGAGCAAATTCCTGGAGTACCACCTGTTATCAAAGGCATTGACGTTGATAGATATTCTCAACAACCTTGCAAACCAAGTGCGGCACCCTTGCCTATACCCAAGAAATTCAAAATTCTTGATGTTCCCAAGTATGACGGAACAACCGACCCACGCGACCACGTGACTGCATTTACCACCGGAGTTAAAGGCAACGACTTAACAAAACAAGAAATTGAGTCGGTTTTAGTCAAGAAATTTGGAGAAACACTTACCAAAGGAGCATTAACCTGGTATTCTCTTCTCCCTGGAAACTCTATTGATTCTTTTGCTGAGCTTGCAGATTCTTTCATAAAAGCACACTCCGGTGCGCAAAAAAGTCGAGAAAAGAATGGAGGATATATTTAAAATAAAGCAAGGAGGCACGAAACTACTCCGTGAATTTGTAGATTGGTTCCAGCGAGAAAGAATGCAACTACCAAGGGTGTCTGATAATTGGGAAGCCATGGCATTTGCAAGCAATCTAAATGACAAAATCTCATAAGCCACGGGAAGACTCAAGGAATGCTTGAGAGAATTCCCAGCTACAACATGGAATGATGTCTATAACAGGTATAGTACCAAACTTCGTATAGAAGAAGATACTATTGCACGTTCAAAAGACGACAATCGTATCAGTTCCAGACGTTCCGAGTCTGACATGAGATCATGTAAAAACAGGTACGATCCTTATATGAGACCCTCAGGACGAGAAATTCGTCCCAGGTTCGAAAACACTCGATCAGAATATAGACCATCAAGCACAGATGTAGGCTCATCCTCATCAAGATCCAGAAAGGATCGATATGAACGAACTAGAGGTAATGCACGAATTGGGGATCACACCTTCAATGTAAGTACTTCCGAACTAGTTTCAGTACTAAGGAATATGGGTGATAAGGTTCGATGGCCCAAAGAAATGCGGTCAAACCCAAATAAAAGGAACCCAGATTTCTGGTGTGAGTTCCATAATGATCATGGACACAGAACTGCAGATTGCATACTTTTACAAGGTGAAATAGAACAATTATTGAAATAGGAGTACTTAACAGAATTATTTAGTGAAAAGGGTAAACAGGCATACATGAAGAACATGCAGGAGCCCCCGAAACCTCCATCTCCAAAAAGAACTGTCAACGTGATACATGGAGGTGAAGAAGTAAACGGAGTGGTTTGCAAAGTAGCCACGGAGTTCACAATTACACACGGAAAGCGGGTTCGAGAAAATTCGGACGCAAACGATATAACCTTTGATGATGCAGATGTCGCGGACTAATGCTTCCCCACAACGATGCTCTGGTAATATCCTTACTCATTCATGACACTAACATTAAAAGAGTGTTGATTGATCCAGGTAGTTCAGTCAACCTAATTTTGCTAAGAGTCGTGGAAGAAATGCTCTTGGGAAATCAGGTGATACCAAAGGCACGAGCCATATCAGGGTTTGACAACTCTACATTCATAATCAAAGGAAAAATTGAACTTAGCACTTATGCTGAGGGAGTAATCAAAAACACCAGATTCCAAGTAATCGATACTAACATGGCTTATAACATAATCATGGGAAGGCCATGGATCCACGACATGAAAGCGGTACCATCTACCTTACATCACGTAATTAAATTCCCTTCTGAATGGGGAATCCAATAGATTAGAAGTGCTCAGCAGACCTTTAGAAATATAAATTCTGTGGTGCACTATAACAAAAAAGTAGAGACGGAAGAATCAAAAGATAGAGAAATCTCAAAGTCAGAAGCTGCCGAAAAAACAGGTATGGAAGCAATTATTGCTCAAAAAGGTACGGAAGAAGTTATTGTCCAAACAGGTACGGAAGAAGATAGTCACGAGAAGGTGAACCAAGTCACCATGGAAGATGCATTAAACCACAAAGACATAGATTCCATACCGGACGCCATTCAAGAACCGGAGGAAGATGAGCACATCAAAACAACCACGGAAGAGCTCGAAGTTGTTCTATTGGTTGAACAAAAACCTAAACAGAAAGTGCATATAGGCACGAGGCTGAGTCCCGGTCGAAGAGGTAAGTAAATTGATTATTTAAAGGCTTACGCATATTGCTTTGTGTGGTCCCATTCAGATATGACAGGTATCCCACCAGAAGTGATGACTCATAGACTAAATGAAGATCCATCCTTCGTACCTATTAAGCAGAAGAAAAGAAAGCAAGGGCCATTCAAGAACCAAGTGATTGATGAAGAGGTAAAAAACTATTGAAAACTGGTTTAACACGTGACGTAACATATCCTAACTGGTTAGCTAACACTGTGTTAGTGCCTAAAAAGAATGGAAAATGGAGAGTATGCGTAGATTACACCGATTTAAATAAAGCATGCCCTAAAGATTAATTCCCATTACCACATATAGATCAAATGATTGATGCCCCCGCAGGACATGAATTGTTAAGCTTTCTAGATGCGTATTCTGGTTATAATCAATTTAAGATGGATCCCTCAGATGAGAAAAAAACTTCCTTTATAACAAACATGGGGACTTATTGTTACAAAGTCATGCCTTTTGGCTTGAAAAATGCGGGAGCCACGTACCAAAGGCTAGTGACCAAGATGTTCCAGGAACATCTGGGGAAGACGATGGAAGTTTACATCGATGACATGTTTGTAAAGTCAACACATGCGGAAGACCATTTCCAGCACTTGTCTATTACCTTTGAAATTTTACGCGGGTATAATATGAAATTGAATCCAGAAAAATGCATTTTTGGCATAGTTACAGGTAAATTTTTGGGTTTCCTTGTATCAAATAGAGGAATAGAAGTAAACCCTGCTAAAATTAAATCTATAGAAGAAATACCGGATATACTTACGAACAAAAAATAAGTTCAAAGACTAACGGAGAGAATTGCAGCCTTAGGAAGATTTATTTCCAGATCTTCCAAGAAAAGTTTTAAATTCTTTTCAGTTATCAAGAAGCAAAATCAGTTCGAATGGACTGAAGAATGTAAACAGGCTCTCAAAGACCTGAAGGCTTATCTATCAAAACCCACGTTGCTATCAAAGCCAAAGGAGGGAGAGAGGCTATACATCTACCTTGCCATCGTAGAAATCGTCGTAAGTGCAGTATTGGTAAGGGAAGATAAAGGTAAACAATCTCATATTTATTATGTAAGAAAAACATTACTAGATGCTGAAACTAGATACCCACATCTAGAAAAACTAGCCTTATCTCTAATCATGGCATCTAGAAAATTGAGGCCATATTTTCAATGTCATCCAATCACAGTTGTGACCTCGTATTCATTAAGAAATTTACTGCATAAACAAGAACTATCAGGAAGATTGGCTAAATGGGCCATAGAATTAAGCGAGCATGACATAATATATCAGCTTAGGACTGCAATAAAGTCTCAAATTTTAGCTGTTTTTATCGGTGATTTTAGTAATAGCATTGTCCCTTAAGTGGAGAAAGAGTTACAACTCTTTAACGGTGCTAATCCGGGTCTATGGACCATATTTACCAATGGTTCTTCTAGTGTAAAAGGTGCCGACTTAGGCATAGTCTTAATATCATCCACGGATGAAAAGACACGACAAGCTATCAAATGTTATCATATAACTAACAATGAAGCAGAGTACGAAGCTGTCATTACAGGGCTAGAACTGGTACGAGAACTCTCAATCGAGAAAATCATAATCAAAAGTGACTCCCAGCTGGTAGTAAATCAGAGGTAGGGGACTTACATAGCTCGGGAGACTCGGATGCAACAGTATCTAGAAAAGGCACGGGATCTCGTAAGACAATTCAAAACGTGGAAGGTTCTACAAATACCTAGATAAGAAAATGCAGAAGCAGACGCATTGGCTAACCTCGCAGCAGTCACAGAAGTAACGAACAAAGACAACGCAATTGTCGTTCATCTATTTCATTCAGCAATCGACCAGGACAAAAATGAGGTAACTTTCAACAATTTAACCTGGGTTTGGAGAAATGAAATTTTAAATTTTTTGCAGAATGGCGGCGTACCTGAAGACCAAAAACAGCTCAAGCACTTCGCCGAAAAGATGCACGGTACTTCCTTATTCGTAAATCTTTATATCGCAAGTTTTTCGAAGGTCCTCTAGCAAAGTGCCTCAGACCTAACCAAACGAAGTTCGTGATGAGAGAAGTCCATGAAGGACACTGTGGAAATCACGCAAGGGCGAGATCCATCTACCCAACAAGTCAAATGATACGAGCAAAATCGAAAGATCCAAAGACTCAAAACACAAAGCCTGATCCAAAAACCTTCGAACAATGTTCATAGATATAAAACAAATGTTCAGGTTAAAAGGCAAAATATTAGCTACGAGGAAGGAATGCACACCTTAGTACTTATTCAAAAAGAAAACTGTTGTAACTAAAAATAGTTGTGGATAAAAGATCATCATCGTTCTACTCATTCAAAACACTATTGTAACTAAAAACAGTTACGAAATCTTTATACTCATATAGAAAACTGTTATCAAATAAAACAGATACAGATGAAAGATCAAAATCCTTGTACTTATTCGAAAAACTGTTATCAAATAAAGTAGTTACGGATGAAAAAAACATTTCCCTTATGATTATTAAAAACTGTTATCAACAAAACAGTTACGGGTGAAGACCCCTACTTTTATAAAAACTGTTACAAACGAAAAACAGTTACTCTCCTATATTAACTCGAAAAACTGTTACATAAGAAAAACAGTTATGAAATACAAGTGTATGTCAAACTTGTTAAAAGAAAATAGTTGCAACATGAGTTTTAGACGATAATCAAACATATGTAAAATGTTGTGAAAGTTCAAACAAAATCTTTCTTCAGAAACATTCTTAAACATGTGAAAAATTCCTCTCTCTCTATTTCATTATTACACCATTATGAATTTGAGACGTCTTCTTCATTAAGTGTCGATAAAAAAATAAGGGCCCTCTTTCACAAAATCGTACCTACTACGAAAAGGTGCAGATAATTTAAAGCATTTTATATGCAAAACTCAGAGGCAAAACTAAAACCTCGAAAATAAAGCATGCAAAAGACTTAAAGAGTGAAACAGAAACTCAATGGAAACCAAAAGTCATATGCATTAATATATTAAAATGACTAAGTAGAAACTAAGTATTAACTTATACTTAGCCGTATATAGAGTTTTTACATTAAGTTTCCCCTAAGTTATCAGTTGGGGACTTTAAGAGATCCAAATTTACCCCCGATGGGACTGGGGGTAACCACCAATTGAGACAAAGAAAAAAAAAAGGAACCAAACTTCTTAAACTTCATCGGGAAGGGGGGTTGACTTCTTCACTGGCGGAGGGAGCATGAGAAGCTTGGGATGAGGAGACTTGAACAGCAGGAGCCTCACCTTCAGGTGAAGAGAGATTCTGACCTTGTTGAGCCTTCTCCATGGCTTCCTTGATTTTTGCAATTTCAGCATTAAGGTCGAAATCCTCTCGACTTATTTCAGTCAATGTGTCGAGGCGAGAGTTCATGTATGCCCAACTAACATCAACAGTTGCCGCGTCTTCAAGAGATTTGTAATCCTTCTCCCATATCATAACTTCATCTCTTAGCCCGTCCCTCTCATCCACAACATCATCATTGGAGGCCCTTAAATGTGTGATAGACCTTTCCAAGAATTCAATTTTATCTAAGGAATTGCGGAGATCCTCCTGGGTCTGGGTAAGTGACTGCACAAGCTCGCCTGAATACTCCTCCTTTTGGTCTAGTAAGGCCTTGAAACTCATAACTTCTTCTGAGGCACGAGACAACTGCTCAGCAAATGAGGACTCAAGGATGTTCTTATCTTTGCCCGCTTGATTAGAAGAAGCCTTCTCCACTGCCAACTCTGCCACCATGACTCTCACTTGCTGCTCCAAGGTACATTTTTCTTCTTCTAAGGCCTCCATGTCGAGCCTTAAGCTTTTATACTGCCCCTTCCAGTTATCTGCTTCAACATGCCACTCTTTCACTTCCTGCTCCATGTTAGAAACCCTCTTCATATGCTTCGTGCCTATAAGATTGATCTACAAAAAGAAAACCTATTAGATACGGGAAATACATGTACAAGAATGAAATGCAAGAAAATTCACTCTACCTTTAAAGAAGTATGCACGATCTCATTAGCCCATGTAAGGGAACTATGGCTATCTAGCTTGGCTCTCTCAGTCGGGCCTATCAATGGTTTCAGCCTCACATCAGGTTGGCCAGACTTTTTAAAGAGACTCCCATCAGCTGGAACTTCTATCAGCACCTGCCTCATCTCCCTGTTGGAAGACCCTACTTCTCTAACAGAAGGCACAGAAGCAGGCAGAGATGCAGGAGCCATGGGAAAGGAAGCTTGAGGAGCCGAAAAAGCCATGGGAGCAAGAGCAGTAATAGGAGCAGGAATAGCCATGAAAGCAGGAGAAGTAACTGGAGCAGTAGAGGGGAGTTCTCTAAAATAAGGGGGGGAAACAGCCAAGGGAGCTTCATCACCTACGAGACCAAACTCTTCACGGAACAAATGGTCAACAAAATCACGCACGGGAGAAGGGGTAGCATCCTCGGAGGCAGAAAGTCCAACTTCAGGCACGGAAGGCGCAGCCACAGGTGTAGACTCTTCGTCTAAGATCACCTTCCTTATGCGTGACCTATGGACCAAACTGCCCTCATCTTCCTCTTCTTCTTCTGAGGTCCTTGACCCACCAACCTTTCTGTTCGAAGAAGAAGAGCCTGAAATAATTTCCTGAGCCTGAGCCAGGGATAATTTGGGAACGGATACAGCAGACACCCCGCGAGCGGGAAACCCTATCAAAAGAAAAAGGGTAAAACAACAAAAAAGATGCTCGGGCAAGGAAAAAAGCAGAAATAAAAGCTTCACTTACCATGAGTTTTCACTTTCCAACCGTATTTCCAGGTGAAGTACTTCCAAGACCTTTCTTCCAACAGAGAAATTGACAAAAGTTTTTCTACCCAATCACAGATACCGGAGACATTCTCGACAGTACCCATGATTGCTGCAAAAAGAAGAAATAACTACGGTGTTAATAAAACATATAAAACAAAAAGCAAGGAATGTGAGCTAAAAATGTAATCACGTGCACGATTCCACTTCTTGGGGAAGGGAAGATTTTCTTCACCTACTAAACCAGCAGTAGGAACAGCAATGTACCGAAGGTACCAACCTATATCCTTATCATCGTCAGGGGTCACCAACACTCTTTTACACCTGGCAGCCAGAGTAAAAATCCCTTGACGAAACAATATCGGGGAATAAAGGTGAATAAGATGATTAAAGGTGAAGGGGACCAAAGCTAAAGTAGCTAAGCATCTGAGACATGCAACAACTCGCCATACAATAGGACTGACTTGTCCCAAGAAAATTTCGAAAAAACAACAGAACTCGATGATAACTGGATCGATGGGAGGTCTAAACCCTAAGGTAAAAGAGTAGGTATAAATAAAAGAATACCCCATCTTGTAAGACTTTATTCTTTGGTTGCTATTTGGAACTATGACAGGAAAATCGGACTTCCGAAAATAGTCCCTGCGAACAAGAGGAATTAAACCTTCGGTGATTAGGGTAGGGTACTTATCAACACTATCAAGATATGATGACTGATCTCTAAGGTCCTGATTATCCCTAGCGAAGGTAAACTCAGCACGTATGATTTCATCGACTCGAGGTTCGCGTAAAGGTTCGTGATGTTCTCTACCTCTAGACGAAGATCTAGAAGCCCTAGCTCTTGGAGAAGTTAAAGACCAAGAAGAAGGAGGGGAAGTAATCTGGGAAGAGGAAGAACCCCTTGAAGGAGTAGAACCTAAACTCCTCAACATACCACCTCTCCGGCTCCGCGTTGGAGCAGAAGAGGGAGTCAAATCCTCAATGTTTATCACTCCCTTAAGCTGGTTCGAAGAAGACATATTTACAAAGACAAGGAAAAATGTTCTTTACAAATAAAGAATGAAAGTTAGAAGTTTTTCGTGAAAGTAAAGAAAAGAAAAGGGTATTTATACTCGAAGACAACCGTCAAAAATGGGAAAAAAACAATGATGTGAAAGTTATAATTGAAGGTGTCACTTCATGACTGATGTAGCCACAAAAAGCCCTAAAAGGCGCCGAGTAATTACAGAACCAACCCGGAGGTGACACGTGGCTTGAGCATTAAATGGAAGTGACAAGCGACGCCTACATTCAGAGAAGGATGCAATGTTTCGAGTGAAGCGGCGACAAAATATTCCCGCCATAAATGCATATCCACTTACCAAATATTAATCGATAAATAAATGGTAAGTGGGGGGACTATCTGTATTGGTAAAAAGAGCTTCACACATGTAATAAGACTTGATGACTCAGCCGGTTACGTGGAGCAATGAAAACATGACAGTTGGACATGCTTCTATAAAGAGGTACGGGCCAAAGAGGCACACCACAAAATACCTACAGGGTAATCAGCTACGGGAAACTCAACCTGATTGAAACAAGGAAGAGACACGGTCAGAATAAATTCGGACAGAGCTACGGGCAGATTCATAGATCTTCAATTAATGATCCACACGTTACACAACCTTCACGCAACAGTTACGGTTATTCTTTGTAATGTTACATTAATGTAATAATTAGTCATTAATGAGCGATCACTGTACGAGGTAGACGTTATATTAAGGAATTCCCTATATAAGGGAATAAAATATAACTTGTAAAGGGCATCCACACTGCGAACATACTACACTTTACTTTTCCCTGCATCTTATTCTTGTCTATTTACTTACTCATTCGTAATTATCATTATTTCCTTGATTATCAGAAACCCGTGTTCATCCTAAAAATAGCTTTTGTCAAAGGATCTAATTCTTTGGTTAAACGGTATCACCCGATCTTTCAGGAACTAGCTCAGTACGACGAGTAGCCTCTTGTTCAGCCCTATTTGGTGCCCTATGCTAATTTTGCAACTGAGATAGGGAGTTTTGTTGGGCTTGCAACATTTCAAATATTACTTGGAGACTGACTCCTTCGTCTCCTATGCCATGTGTTCCTCGACCGTCAGTTCGATCCTCTCTGTGCACACTTCCCTCGGAGTTTGCACCTAAATCTGCATTCAAAGCAACATGAGAACTCACATCAACCGGGTTGACGAGCGGTGCTCCTCCGAGGTCATCTAGTGGCACCTCGATTCCTGGGGCGATAACTATTTAAACAAAGAATTAGATTCTTTGCCAAAGCTATTTTAAGAAGAACATGGGTTTCTGATAACCAAGGAATACGCTAATAATTGTAAGTAAATTTGTAAATAGAAAGCAGTAAGATGCGTAAAAAGTAAGTATATTGCAATAGCCGTTCGAACGTGTCCTTACAAGTTATATTTTACTCATTTTATAGGGAATTTCTTATTATAACGTCTACTCTTTTCAGTGATTGAGCATTAATGACTAATAATGGCATTAATGTAATGTTACAATGATTAATCGTAACTGTTGCATGAAGATTGTGTAACGTTTGGCTCATTAATTGAAGATCCTGAATCTGCCCTGTATCTCTCCTTGATTCATTTTGACTGTGTCTCTTCATCTTCTCGATTAGATTGAGATTCCCGTATCTGATTACCTCGTGGGTATGTTGTTTCATTCCTCTTTATCTCGTACCTCTTCATAGAGTCCTGTCCAGTTGTCATGATTTCATTTCTCCACATAGATTGTTGAGTCAACATAATTGTTACACGTGTGAAGCTCGTTTTTACCAATACAGATATTCCCCCCCACTTACCATTTATTTTATCGATTAATATTTGGTAAGTGGATACTTATTTATGGCGGGAATATTTTGTCACCGCTTCACTCGTACCATTGCATCCATTTCTGAATGTATGCATCGCTTGTCACTTCCATTTAATTCTCGTGCCACGTGGCATTCCCGGGTTGGTTCTGCAATTACTCAGCACTTTTTAGGGCTTTTTACGGCTGCATCGGTCACGAAGTGGCAGCTTCAATTATGACTTTCACATCACTATTTTTCCATTTTTTGACGGTTGCCTTCGGTTATAAATACCCATTTTCCTTTCCTTACTTTCACGAAAAACATCCGACCTTCTTTCTTTATTTGTAAATTCTTCATTCTTCATAAATATGTCTTCTTCAAACCAGCAATCTAGGAAAGTCATTAATGTTGATGAATTGACTCCCTCTTCTGCTCCAACACGGAGTAGGAGAGGCGGTAGGCTTAGGAGCTTAGGTTCTACCCCTTCTAGGGGTGCTTCTTCTTCTAATGTTACTCCCCCATATTCTTCTAGGTCTTCTGTTTCTTTATCTTCTTCAGGGGCTAGGGCTTCTAGATCTTTTACAAAGATTAGAGGACATAGTGAACCGCTTCGCGAGCCGAGGGTCGATGAAATTATCCCTGCGGAGTTTTCTTTTGCCAAGGATAGTCAAGCCATGAGCGAACATCTTTCTTCAATGTCTTCGCATGACAGTGCCGAACTTTATCCTACCAAGATAACAGAGGGCTTGGTGTCTCTTGTACGCAGGGATTGTTTTGGAAACCTGATTTTCCTGTTATTGTTTCTAACGATAACCAAAGAATAACCTCTTACAAGATCGGGTATTCTTATGTTTATACTTACCCTTTCACATTAACATTCAAGCCTCCCATCAGCCCTGTTATCATCGAGTTTTGTCGATTCTTCAAAACTTGTCTAGGACAAGTCGGTCCTCTTGTTTGGCGAGTTGTCGTGTGCCTTAGGTATTTGGCCAATTTAGCTTCTGTACCCTTCACTTTTCATCATCTTATTTACATGTATTCTCTGATGTTGTTCCGCCAAGGAGTGTTTACTCTCGCGGCTAGGAGTAAAAGGGTGTTAGTTACTTCAGATGATGACAAAGACCGAGGGTGGTATGTCCGGTATGTTGTTGTCCCTACTGCAAGTTTAGTAGGTGAAGAAAATCTCCCCTTCCCTGAGAAGTGGAATCATAAACGTGAGTACAGTTTTTCTCACTTTTCTTTCCTTTGCTTTTGATAAATTATCAGTTCCGTGACTGTTTCTTTTTCCTTTGCAGCAACCATGGGAACCGTTGAGACTGTCTCTGGTTTCCGTGATTGGGTAGAAAAACTCTTATTGATTTCTCCTGTAGAAGAATGTTCGTGGAAGTACCTCTCTAGGAGGTTTGGTTTGAAGGTTAAGACCCACGGTAAGTAAAGTTTTTTTTACTTCTTCCCTTTTTGAGCTTTATCTGACCCCTTTCATTTGTTAGGGTTTCTCGCTCATGGTATTTCTGCTGCGGTTGTGTCCGCTTCAAGGTTGTCCTTAGAAAGGCCCAGGAGATCATCGATGGTTCCTCCTCGTCGAAAAGAAAAGCAAGTGGGTCCAGTACCTTAGAGGAGGAAGAGGAAGAGGAGGGTTTGCTAGTCCACAGGTCACGTAGGAGGAGGGTGCTCTCTGACGATGCGTCTTCTCCCGTGGTTGATCCTCCCGTACCTAAATCCGAACTTTCTGCTCCTGAGGATGCAATCCCTCTCCTGTTCGTGAATCCATTGATCTCTTGTTCTGTGAAGGTTTTGGTACCATTTTTTATGAAGCCCCTCTTGCTGTTTTCTCTCCTCCTGCTCCCAAAGAACTTCCTTCAATTACTCCCGTTGTTGTTTCCGCTCCCATGGTTTTTCCTGCTCTTTTTGTTCCCGTGGCTGTTTCTGCTTTTCAGCCTACTTCGCTCGTGGCTCCTTTATCCGCCCCCGCTTCCGTGCCTTCTGCTGTAGAAGTAGGGTCATCCAGCAGGGGGGAGATGAGGCAAGTTATAGTAGAAGTTCCAGCAACGAGCAACCTCTTGAAAAAGTCGGGCCAGGCTGATGTATGGTTAAAGCCATTGATAGGCCCGACTGAAAAGTCTAAGCTGGAAAGCCACAGTACCCTGACTTGGATGTAAGAGATTGTGCACTCGTCCTTAAAGGTAAAACTTGCTTTTCATACGTACTTATATATGCCCTTACCTTATCTAATTTATCTTTTTATGTAGATCAATCTTGTAGGCACAAAGTTAATGAAGAGGGTCGTTCAGATGGAGCAAGCAACAAAGGATTTCCAAACCGAGGCTATCAATTAGAAGGAGCGGTACGAGAGTTTACAGCTTGACATGGAGGCAATGGAGGAGGAAAAGTGTACCTTGGAGCAGCGAGTTAGAGTTGTTGCAACAGAACTGGTCGTCGAGAAGGCGTCTTCGAACCAGGAAGGTAAGGATAAAAGTGTCCTAGAGTCTTCATTTGCAGAGCAGCTTTCCCGTGCCACAGAGGATATTAGGAGACTAAAGTCTTTGTTGGACCAGAAAGAGGTGTACTCTGGTGAACTTATACAATTGCTCACCCAAACCCAGGAGGACCACCGTAACTCTTCCGAAAAGGTCCGGTTTCTGGAAAGATCCTTCACTCCTTTACATGCTTCTCACGATGCTGTCGTGGATGAAAGAGATGAGTTAAGAGCTGAAGTTGAACAGTGGGAGAAGTATTATGAAGCTATTGAAGACAAAGCAACCGTCGATGTTAGTTGGGCTTATCTGAATGCCCGTCTGGATACATTGACGGAAATGGGCTAAGAGGGTTTTGACTTGAAAGCCGAAATTGATAAAACCAGAGAGACGATTGAGAAGTCTCAACAAAGTCAGAATCTCGCTTCACCTGAGGTTGAGGTCCCTACTGCTCATGTCTCCCCATCTCAAGATGCTCCTCCTGCCAGTGAAGACAAACCCCCATCTAGAAAAGTTTAAAGAACTTGGTTCTTTCTCTTTTTTTTATTTTTATTTGTATCAATTGGTGGTTACCCCCAGTCCCATCAGGGGTAAAGTTGGATCCTTCGTAAGTTCCTAACTGAAAACTTAGGGGCAATCAATGTATAAATTAAATCGGCTTTGACTAAGTTGACACTAAGTTTATTTGCCGTAATATATCAATATTAGCATGACTTTAGCTATCTTCGAGTTTTTGTTTTACTCTTAAGTCTTTGCATGCTTTCTTTTTGAGGTTTTTGGTTTACCTCTGAGTTTTTGACTTTGCATTAAAAAAAGCTTAGATTGTTCGTACCTTTTCGTAATAGGCACGGTTTATAAAAGATGGCCCTTTTTTGATCGACACTTAATGAAGAAGACGTCTCAACTTTATAATGGTGTAAATATACAAAAGAGATATAGGAATTTCACATGTTTTTCCTTAACAATGTTTTGAAGAAAGTTTTTGCATTGTTTCGAACTTTCATAACATTTCACATGTGTTTGTGTATCGTCTATAACTCGTTTTGTAACTGTTTTTCATTCAACAGATTTGATATGAACTTGTACTCGTAACTGTTTTTCTTTTGCAACAGTTTTTTTGAATTAGTACAAGGGAATAACTGTTTTCGTTTATAACAGTTTTTTTTAAATATAAGGGTATGAATTTTTACCCATAGTTGTTTTTATTGACAACAGTTTTTAAATGAATACAAGGGTAATGCTTTTTCATCGGT
The DNA here is from genome assembly GCA_005239495.1 of Nicotiana undulata. Lineage (NCBI taxonomy): Eukaryota > Viridiplantae > Streptophyta > Magnoliopsida > Solanales > Solanaceae > Nicotiana > Nicotiana undulata. The sequence goes on along the minus strand of ML291332.1, from coordinate 109,643 downwards.
AACTATTTTCATTCATAACATTTTTCTGAATAGATACAAGGATAATGATCTTTCATCCGTAGCTGTTTTCGTTTATAACAGTTTTCTGAATAAGTACAAGGATAATGATCTTTCATCCATAGCTGTTTTCATTTACAACAGTTTTTGAGTAAATACAAATATGTGCATTTTAACCCGTAACTAATATTCTGCCTTTAACCTGAACATTCGTTTACATTTGTTTTTGCCTTTGGCTCTTTGATTTGCTCATAGTACTTGACTTGTTGGAAGATGGATCTTCACGCTCGAGCTTTGACTTTTCGATAGTCTTCTTTGCTTTTTCTTTGCCTTCCATACTGTATAGTCCCCCAAGTGTTTGAGCTTTGAAGAATAAAATCTAGAGCACTTGACTATTCCTTCCTTGTGGTCCTTTTCCTGAAAAGGAAAAACATACGTGACTCGAAGGTATATAGTTTTAGATGATGACTGCTTAACCCTTAAAAATGTCCATCAGAAAGTTGTAACCCTAGACCGGGAATTCAGTTACTTCCTCGTGTCTGTGCAGGTCCAAATTATCATCATCTGGTGATGGGTTAGCTTTTTGCCTATCATCTAAAATGGTTAGTATAATTTTAACTGTACAAAAGTAAAATCGAACATAATGATACCTGACCGGGGGTATTCCTTTTACTCAGAAGTAGTACTTCTTCAAATGAACAACATTCCAACTGTTTGGCAAGATTCTGTCGTCTATAGCCTCTAGCTCATAAGCGCCTTTTCCAGCGATGCCACGGACTTTGTAAGGTCCTTCCCAATTTGGATTTATCTTTCCTGCACCAGCTTCCTTCGTTGATTGGAAGACTTTTTTGAGAACGAAGTCCCCAATTTTGAAATATCTGAGGTGAGCTTTTCTGTTGTAATATCGCTCTATAATTTGTTTTTGGGTTGCCATACGTATTAGTGCAACTTCTCTTCTTTGCTCGAGCAAATCCAAATTTGTCCTCAATTCGTCGTTATTTGTTTCTTCCGTTGCTGTTGTGAATCTAGTGCTTGGTTCGCCAATTTCCACCGGTATTAAAGCTTCTGAACCGTAAACAAGCGCGAATGGAGTCTCTCCCATAGCTATTTTTGCAGTAGTTCTGTAAGCCCATAATACCGTCGGTAGCTCATCGGGCCAGTTTCCCTTGGATTCTTCCAACCGTTTCTTTAGGTTGTTGACGATGACTTTGTTTGTTGACTCGGCTTGCCCATTAGCCACGGGTTGATATGGTGATGAAGTGATTTGTTTGATTTGCCAACTTTCGAAGAATTCTGTGATTTGTGAGCCTATAAATTGAGGACAATCTCCTTCGGTATTCCAAAGCGGCATATTATGTGTCGCCATATGAATCTTTTCACTTCTTTTTCTCGCACCTGTTTAAAAGCGTCTGCCTCCACCCACTTTGTGAAATAATCAGTTAATACGAGTAAGAACCGTACCTTTCCTTTAGCTGGGGGAGGGGGTCCTACTATGTCCATGCCCCATTTCATGAATGGACATGGTGATATCACTAGGTGAAGTAACTCTGCTGGTCGATGCATGTTGTTAGCATACCGTTGGCATTTGTCGCATTTAGCTACGAAATTCTCAGCCTCTTATTCCATTTTGGGCCAATAGTACCCTGCTCTGATTAGGGTTTTGACTAAGGATCTTGCTCCTGCATGGTTTCCGCGGTGTCCTTCGTGTACTTCCTTCATTACGAACTCCATTTGATTGGGTCTGAGGTACTTTTCTAAGGGACCTCCAAGCATCTTGCGGTATAAAGTGTCACGAATGAGTCAGTACCGTGCAACTTTTCGGCGAAGTGCTTGAGCTGCTTTTTTATCTTCGGGTACGGTACCATTCTGCAAAAAATTTAAAATTATTGTTTCTCCAATCCCAGGTTAAATTGTTAAATGTTACCTCATTTTTGTCCTGGTCTATTGTTGAGTGAAATAGGTGCATGACAATTACTTGTCTTTATTCGTCACTTCTGCAACTGATGTGAAGTTAGCTAATGCATCTGCTTCTGCATTTTCCTCCCTGTGTATTTGCACAACCTTCCATGATTGGAATTGCCTTACTAGGTCTCGTGCCTTTTTCCAGATATTGTTGCATTCGGGCCTCTCTAGCGGTGTAAGTCCCCTGCATCTGGTTCACCACTAGTTGAGAGTCACTTTTGATCACGATCTGCTCGATTGATAGTTCTCGTGCCAGTTCAAGCCCTGTAATGACAACTTCGTACTCTGCTTCAGTTTTAGTTATGAGATAACATTTAATAGCTTGTCGTATCTTTTCACCCATAGGTGATATTAAAACAATTTCCAAGCCAGCTCATTTTACATTAGAAGAGTCGTCTGTAAATAGGGTCCAAATTCCTAGATTAGACCTGTTAAAAAGTTGTAACTCTCTTTCCACTTCAGGGATTATGCTAGTATTAAAATCAGCGACGAAATCAGCTAATATTTGAGACTTTATTGCAGTCTAGGCTGATATATTATGTCATGTTCGCTTAATTCTATTGCCCACTTAGATAATCTCCCTGATAATTCTTGTTTATTCAAAATATTTCTCAATGGGTATGAGGTTACAACAGTGATTGGATGACATTGAAAATATGGTCTTAACTTTCTCGCTGCCATGATTAGAGCTAAGGCTAATTTTTCTAGATGAGGATATCTAGTATCTGCATCTAATACGTACTTGCTTACATAATAAATTGGAGATTGCTTACCTTTGTCTTCTCTTACCAGTACTGCACTTACGACAATTTCTGCAACGGCAAGGTAGACATACAGCCTTTACCCCTCTTTTGGCTTAGACAACAACGAGGTTTTTGATAGATAGGCCTTCAGATTTCTTAGAGCCTCTTGACATTCTTCAGTCCATTCGAAGTGATTCTGCTTTTTAAGAACTGAAAAGAATTTAAAACTCTTTTCCGAAGACCTGAAGATAAATCTTCCTAAAGCTGCAATTCTTCTTGTTAGTCTTTGAACTTCTTTCTTGCTCGTAAGTATATCGGGTATTTCATCAATAGCTTTAATTTGAGCAGGATTTACTTCTATTCCTCTATTTGATACAAGGAAACCCAAAAACTTACCTGATTCTACGCCAAAGGCGCATTTTTCTGGATTAAGTTTCATATTATACCTGCGTAGGATTTCAAAGGTAATTGAAAGATGCTGGAAATAATCTTCTGCTTGTGTTGATTTCACCAGCATGTCATCAATGTATACCTCCATTTTTTCCCCCAGATGTTCCTTGAACATCTTGGTCACCAACCTTTGATACGTGGCTCCAGCATTTTTCAGGCCAAAAGGCATGACTTTATAACAATAAGTCCCCTTGTTTGTAATAAAGGAAGTTTTTCCTCGTCTGAGGGATCCATTTTTATCTGATTATAACCAGAGTACACATCTAGAAGCTTAACAATTCATGACTTGCAGTGGCATCAATCATTTGATCTATGTGCGGTAATGGAAATGAGTCTTTAGGGCATGTTTTATTTAAATCTGTGTAATCTACGCATACTCTCCATTTACCATTCTTTTTGGGCACCACTACAGTATTGGCTAACCAATTAGGATATTTTACCTCACGTATTGAACCAATTTTCAAGAGTTTCTTTACCTCTTCGTCGATCACTTGGTTCTTGAATGGTCCTTGCTTTCTTTTCTTTTGCTTGACAGGCACGAAGGATGGATCTTCATTTAGTTTATGACTCATCACTTCTGGAGGAATACCTGTCATGTCTGAATGGGACCAAGCAAAGCAATCTGCATTAGCCTTTAAATATTCAATTAACTTACTTCTTCTGTTGGGGCTTAGCCTCGTGCCTATGTGAACTTTTTGTTCGGGATTCTTCTCGAATAGTGGGACAGCTTCGAGCTCTTCTGTAGTTGTTTTGATATGCGCGTCCTCTTCTGGTTCCTAAATGACACAGGTCTGGAATCCATGTCCGTATGTTTTGAGACTTCTTCCGTGGTGACTTGGTTCACTTTCTCGTGGTTATCTTCTTCCGTACCTGTTTGGATAACTGTTTTTTCTATACCTGTTTGGACGATTTCCTCGTCTTTTGATTCTTCTGCTTCTTCTTTTTTGTTAGAGTGTACTACAGAATTTATATTCCTTGAGGTTTGTTGATCGCCCCGAATTTGTTAAATTCCCCATTTGGAAGAGAATTTAATTACCTGATGTAAGGTAGATGGTATTTCTTTCATGTCATGGATCCATGGTCTCCCCATGATTACGTTGTAAGCCATATCGGTATCACTGACTTGGAATCTTGTATTTTTGATTACTCTTTCTGCATAGGTGCTAAGCTCAATTTCCCCTTTTGTTATGACTGTAGAGTTGTCAAACCCAGATAAGGCTCGTGCTTTTGGGATTACTTGATCCTCCTTTAGCATTTTTTCCACAACTCTCGACAAAATGATGTTGACTGAGCTACCTGGATCAATCAACACTTTTTTTACGTTAGTGTCATGTATAAGTAGGGATATTACCAGTGCGTCATTGTGTGGAAACATTAGTCCTTTGATATCTACATCGTCGAATGATATATTGTTTGCTTCCACGTCTTCATGAATCCGCATCCCCTGTGTAACTGTGAATTTTGTTGTTCTCTTGCAAATTAATCTGTTCACCTCCTCTCCTCCATGTATCACGTTCTCTGTTCGCTTTGGATATGGTGGTTTTGGAGTCTCCTGCCTATTCTTTATATATGCATGTTTACCTTTTTCACTAAATAGTTCTGTTAGATATCCCTGTCTTAATAATTGTTCTACCTCACCTTGCAATAATCTGCAATCTGATGTTATGTGCCCATGATCGCTGTGGAATTCACACCAGAAGTCTGGATTCCTTTTATTCGGGTTCGACCTCATTTCTTTGGGCCATCGAACCTTATCACCCATATTTCTCAGTACTGTAATTAATTCAGAAGTACTTACAATGAAGTTGTAGTCTCCAATTCTTGTATTACCTCTATTTCGTTCATCCCGATCCTTTCTGGATCTTGATGAGGATGAGCTCGTATCTCTATTTGATGGTCTATATTCTGACCGGGTGTTTTCAAACTTGGGACAATTTTCTCGTCCCGAAGGTCCCATATAAGAGGCGTACATGTTCTTACCTGTTCTCCTTTCTGGTTCGGAGCGTCTAGAACTGGTTCAATCTTCAGCTTTTGACTGAGCAATGATGTCTTCTTCTATTCGTAGCTTAGTGTTGTACCTGTTATAGACATCCTTCCACGTCGTAACTGGGAATTCTCTCAAGCTTTTCTTGAGTCTTCGCGTGGCTTCTGAACTTTTTTCATTTAAATTGCTTGCAAATGCCATGGCTGCCCAATTGTCAGGTACCCTTGGTAGAAATATTCTTTCTCGTTGAAACCTGTCTACAAATTCACGAAGCAACTCCGTGTCTCCTTGTTTTATTTTGAATATGTCTTCCATTCTTTTTTCGACTTTTTGTGCACTGTAATGCGCTTTATAAAAAAATCTGCAAGCTCAGCAAAAGAGTCAATAGAATTTTCAGGTAAAAGAGAATACCATGTTAGTGCTCCTTTGGTGAGTGTCTCTCCAAACTTCTTGACTAGTACTGACTCAATTTCTTGCTTAGTCAGGTCGTTGCCTTTTGCTTCGGTGGTAAAAGCAGTTACACGATCACGTGGATCTGATGTCCCGTCGTACTTGGGAATATCAGGCATTTTGAATTTCTTGAGAATAGGCAAGGGTGCTGCACTTGGCTTCCAAGGTTGTTGAGAATATCTATCAACATCAATGCCTTTTATGACAGATGATACTCCAGGAATTTGCTCGATTCGATCGTTTTGTTCCTTCACATGTTTCTGCAAAGTTAGTAATAAAGATTGTAATTCTGGATTATTAGACATACCTGGTCTTGCTTCGAGTGACTCATTTGGAGTATCTCTACTTCTTGAGTTTGCCAATCCAGATTGTGGATTTTTCACAGTTGCGATGTTGTTAGGAGGAGGTGTGTGTGATGCAACCGGTAATCCCCTCACGGAAGCTTGCAAGGCTTGACTCACATATTCACTAACCATTTGTTTCACGGTATCTTGTTCTTCTGCTTGTTCATTTCCATTGAGATTATTGTTTTGAGTCGTAGATATTTCTGGGGAATGTTCCCTTGATCCTCGTGGGGATCCTGAGGGCGATGGAACTGGGGTTCCAACCCTCTGTTGGTTGTTGTCGTTGTCATTCGACATAATTCACAGAATATTATTTGAGAAAAAACAGAGATTATCAGATTCCCCGTAACGGAACCAATTTGTTTAACCAAAGAATTAGATTCTTTTCCAAAGCTATTTTAAGAAGAACACGGGTTTCTGATAACCAAGGAATACATTAATAATTGTAAGTAAATTCGTAAATAGAAAGCAGTAAGATGCGTAAAAAGTAAGTATATTGCAATAGTCATTTGATCGTTTCCTTACAAGTTATATTTTACTCCCTTTTATAGGAAATTTCTTAATATAACGTCTACTCTTTTAAGTGATTGAGCATTAATAACTAATAATGACATTAATGTAACGTTACAATGATTAATCGTAACTGTTGCGTGAAGATTGTGTAACGTTTGGCTCATTAATTGAAGATCCTGAATCTACCATGTATCTCGCCTTGATTCATTTTGACCGTGTCTCTTCATCTTCTCGATTAGGTTGAGATTCATGTATCTGATTACCTCGTGGGTATGTTGTTCCGTTCCTTTTTATCTTGTACCTCTTCATAGAGTCATGTCCAGTTGTCATGATTTCATTGCTCCACATAGATTGCTGAGTCATCATAATTGTTACACGTGGGAAGCTCGTTTTTACCAATACAATAACATTCTCGTTTTCTCCGTGGAGACCGAGGCCGTTGTCACCGTATGTAGATGTCTTTTGCGAGTTTGACATGATTCAACCTGAAAACAAAATTCTTGACAAGAAACAAGCGTAAAATAATGTGTTACACCAGAATTAGCACTCGAAATACGAGTAACAATTAAACTTGTAATGTGGTTATAAGGATACGTGATCTGATCCAATGCCAATTGATAAATGACTAAATGGATTAATGAATTAAACGATTAAAACGAATCAAACCAGTGTCGTTAGCAAGTTATCGACCTCGATTTGGGATAGGCTTGAGACCAAGCGTTAAGAACAACAAGAACAATAAGAACAATAGGGAATTGTAAGTAAGTAAAAGAGCGAAGTATTATTATTTTTCACTAATCGTGTATGTGATTCATATGATGACCCTTTACAAATGAACATGCTTTCTCTTTATATAGTAGAGGAATCATAAACAAGGCATAACTCTAATCTCAGAAAGTAAATACATGATTGATATCAATAACCGTTAAGGGTTCTGTCAATCCCGAGATTCTCGCCGAGATTTGTGGTCGACTGCGGATATCTCGTTGTTCCCTTAGTCGATGTCGACCCTGCTTGATCTCGATCCTTTAGTCTCCGTGTTCCTCGAGCTCGAGCTTGCTTTGATATGGACTTAAGCTCGAGACAGAACCTCAAGCCCATAAAACCGGACGTGGTCGATTTTAACCGTATACAAGTATAAAAGAGTGATTAGAAAACGTAAATGGTGAATCTGACTGGCTATTTGTGTTAAAATCTATTAATAAATTGTGCTTTTCTATTTCACTCCAAAGTTAATATTAATTATTCATTATTATTTCGTACTCACCGGATATTTGATTGAGACAATTTTTTATATATTAATTTGATTTCCTTATTATATATTTATTTAGTAAAAAGTATATTAAGATAATAAAATAGTGTCACAGCAGAAAGCATCCTCATTAAGTTTAAACTAGTCCAATCGCACACGGTGAGAGTGAAATTATTTTATTACAAAGGGTAAGAATGATTTAAATTCGGAGATAAATAGTTGTTTGGATTTTATTACAAAACACATGAACTTTTTTTTTAGCTGAATCAAATAGATAGCATTAATTCTACTAATCAGATATGACAAATATCATTGTTACAAATTTCATACATTATGTCGAAACACAAAACATTTGATCCATTATATATTCAAGGACATTTAAATTAATGATTTAGTGGGCGTTTGGACATAAGAATTCTAAAATTCCAAAAAAAGTGAATAAAATTTTTGAGTGAGAATGATATTTGAAAGTTAGAGTTGTGTTTGGACATGAATATAATTTTGGGTTGTGTTTTGAAATTTTGTGAGTGATTTGAGTGAAAATTTTGAAAAATAGCTTTTTGAAGTTTTTCAAATTTTCAAAAAATTCCAAAATTAATCTTCAAGTGAAAATTGAAAATTGTACGGCCAAACACTGATTTCGAAAAAAAATTGAAAATATTTTGAAAGAAAAAGGTGAAAATTCTCATGTCCAAACGGACTCTAAATATCTACGAGAATTCAAAATTATCAATTTTGTATACTTTTTTCCACGTAACAATAAATAACATTCAAGTACAGCATGACGTTTGTGGAGGGTTATCAGATGCATCTTCATTTAAATATTCTGGACTTAAAACAATAGTTTTTGCTGACGTTGACATTATGTAATTTAGTAGGTGTTTGGACTTTAAATTTATAAATATTGAAAAAAAGTAGTGCTTGGCTTTAGGTTGAAAAATAGTATTTGAAATTTAAAATTATGTTTGGACATGTATTTTACTTGAAAAAATGTAGCAATTTTGTGAGCGAGGAAAAAAGCTTTCTGATTTTTTTTTTTAAATGGTCAAAATTTTATTTGGTTTTTGAAAAATTCATTTTCAAAAATATTTCAAAAACTTACAAAATTTCATGGACAAACACATTTCTAAAAAAAAAGAAATTAGAAAAAATACTTATGGACAAATGAGGCCTTAGAATTGGGAAAAAAGGGACTCGATACTGTCTTCTCCTTTGTGGATAAATAGGGCCTGAAAATATATTTTAAAAAAAGTACACTTTTTTCAGCTATTATTTTGAGAGCGGCTATATAATGTCATTTTCACATTAATTTTCTAATGTATATCTCAATCTAGAGAGTTATAGCATGTTTGGCCAAGCTTCTTCAAATCCAAATGCACTTCTTTTTTTTATTTTTTAAAATATGCTTCTTTCAAAGTTGAAGTGTTTGGCCAAACTTTTAGAAAATAAAATGCTTTTGAGTAGAAGCAAAAGTAATTTTGGAATATGGCCTTGTCTTCTTCTCCAAATCCTCTCGGCGTATGTTAAGTTAACGTGCGTCTGCCAAGTTATCGCTGGAAAGAAGGCTCGCGGACGTCCCAGGAAACAACAAATCTGAGTAGATGACAAAATTCCTAAGCTAAACTCCATGGAAAGGAATTCAACAAAGGTTATGGAGTCCATTTCTGAAGCTTCAAAGATGCAAGCTGGATCTGTCAATCTCGCACATATCTATCATGGAGAAGCTTCAGGATCATCTAGTCAGCAACAACAGAAAGCAAATCAAAGTCCAATCCCTATGCATGTCGATTTAATAGGAAGTGTCACACCTCCCTATGTTCGTGAAGTTACTGTTCCATTGAAGAACAAGGAGCAGGAAAATGTAACTCGAGTACCTCTTCCTACATTAGCTGATGTTATTGTTCCATTGATGAACAAGGAACAAAATCCATCTATAGCGGTCTCTAAGGAGTCTACTTGGGCTGGAGTACTCACAGGTAATAGATCTCCTGCTAATGGTATGACTCTGAGCTATATAACTCCGGAAATCATAGAAGAGAACGTAGTGGCTAAGCTTGAGAAAGTAGAAATTGAACATGAAAACTTGAAATGGAAATGTGCCCTAATAGTATATGTTCTAGGTGAAAAACCTGGATATAACTACATGAAAAGGTACATAAATCAGATGTGGAATACTGTAGCTATGCCAGATTTATATTATCATGAGAAGGTTATTATATAGTCAGATTTCATAGTATGGATGAAATGAAAGAAATTATGTGTGTTGGTCCATACACAGTAAACAATAGGCTATTGAGAATGAAGCACTAGTCCCCGCAATTTGATTTTGCAACAGAATTCATGACATATATACCTTTATGGGTAAGGTTTCCCAAGCTGCCTATGAGTTGCTGGAGTGGTAACTCATAGAGTAGAATAACAAGTACCATTGGAATTTCAATGTTTGCAGGCGAGTACACTGCCAAACAAACAAGAATCTCCTTTGCTAGAATCCTCATTGAAGTAAATATCGCCAAGCCTTTGCCAAGCAAGATACCAGTTATGGATGACTCAGGGGTGATATTTGAGCATTATGCTGAATATGATTGGAAGCCAGTGTTCTGTGATAAATGCTTAAAAACTGGACATGGTTGTGAAAACATTCCAAAAGAAGGAGTTAAACAAGTCTCTCAGCCCAGAAAGAGGAAACCACCACCAGTGAATCAGATATGGAAAACTAAGGAACCAGCAGTGGCTTCCACTGTTGAAGCAAGCCAATAGCAGGTGGAAACAATAAGCAAGGAAGTAGAGTGTACTTCTAAGCTAGTAGAAAGACCATATGATCAATAGCAAACAGAAGAAGGTGCACTAAGACAACTAGAAAAGGGGAAGATTGCAGTGGAGATTAATGGTGTTCTAATGACTTATGCTAAAGCAATTCTGTCTCCTGTGAAGCAAAGGTCACAACTACAACCAAGTCTAGCTGTGATAGCTAACTTGAAACCACCTATCACAGGTGGCCAAATTCAACATATATGATGTCCTGGATGGTGTGGAATATAAGAGGTACCACCAAGAGATACAAACAAAAGAAGTTGTGTACCTATATAAAAGAGAATAACATAAAGATAATGGGATTAGTGGAAACTAGAGTAAAGAAGGATAAGGCATATTAGATAACTCAACTAGTGGCACCAGGATGGCAGGCAAGTTACAACTATGATTATGCACTAAATGGGAGGATTTGGATACTATGTGACCCTTATGCTTATGATATTACAGTCCTAGAAAAATCTGCTCAAATAATTCACTGTAGAGTTGCTGGCAGGCAGAATCAAATAAACTGCTTCATGACAGTAGTTTATGGATTCAACACTAATTAAAAAAGGAAACCATTATGGAAACAATTGAAGGACTTAGCACCACAGAGCAATATGCCACGGATCATATGGGGAGACTTCAACTCAGTCTTAACAATTCAAGACAGAATTTGTGGCAAACCAGTTACAAAGAATGAAGTACAAGACTTCTCTGAGTGTATGCAGATATTAAACTTGAATGAGTTACCTTAGAAGGGGGGTATCTACACTTGGTCAAATAAACAGCAACGGGTAGATAAAGTTTATAGCAAGATAGATAGAGCCATAGGGAATGATGAGTGGATGCAGACTTATGGGCACATGGAAGTTGATTACAGGCTACCATTCATTTCAGATCATGCTCCAATGGCTATAACAATAAGGAGATTAGAACCAAGTGGCAAGATCCTTTTTAGATTCTTTAATGTATGAGCTGACCATCCAAACTTCATGACACTGGTAGAAGAGGCATGGAAGGAGCACTATAATTCTGATCCTATGAAGAATGTTTGGCAGAAGCTGAAGGTTTTAAGGCCTTTAGAGAAGCAACTTAACAACATAGAGTTGAAGGGTATAAAAGAAATATTGGAACTAACAAGAGGCTTACTACATGGGATTCAAACTCAAATGTCAACTTGTTACACAGATGAGCTGGCTACTGAGGAAAAGCAAACCTTATAGAAGCTGAAAAATGGTCATTAATAGAAAAGCATTCTCCAACAAAAATCCTGAGCAAAATGGATAAGGTTAGGAGATGCAAATTTCAAGTATTTTTCAGCAATTATGAAGGAAAGAAGAGTCATCACAGAATCAGTTAATGGCTTTGGAGACAAAATAACTGATCAGCAGCAGATTCAAGAAGAGATCATTAAGTTTTATAAATCCTTGATGGGATCAGTTGTAAGTCAATTACCTGCAGTAAATAAACAGGTAATGAAGAATGGACCAGTGCTCAATCATATGCAGCATATCAATTTATGTGCTGAGGTTACTGATCAAGAAATATATGAAGGATTGTGTGTTATTAGAGATGATAAAGCACCAGGGGAAGATGACTATGATGCTTTGTTCTTCAAGAAAGTTTGGTCTGTCATAAGCTCAGAAATATGTCAAGTAGTAAAGGAATTCTTTCATACATGGAAGTTATATAGAGCAGCCAATTGTACAACTATCACAATTCTCCCTAAAGTCCCTAACCCCTCAAACATCAAAGAATATAGGCCAATAGCCTGTTGTTATATAAGCTCATTGCCAAGGTTCTAGCCAACAGAATCCAGAAAGTAATTGTTTCTATTATATTAGATAAACATGCAGGATTCATTCCAGGTAGAAAGGTGGCAGATAATGTTTTACTTGCTCATGAATTGGTCAAGGCTTATTCAAGGAAGAACATCTCAACAAGATGCTTCATCAATGTGGATATTCAAAGGCCTATGACACAGTGGATTGGAGATATTTGCATCAGATGTTTAGAAGAATTGGGCTTCCCTACTAAATTCATTAGTTGGGTTATGGAATGTGTGACAACAGCAAACTACACTGTACTAATCAATGGAGAAACAACTAGACCTTTTGATGCAGCTAGAGGATTGAGACAAGGGGGCCCAATGTCCCCTTTTTTGTTTGCTATAGCAATGTAGTACCTAAGCAGAAACTTGAAGAGTTTGAAGCTGGAAAAAAATATTTCACTTTCATCCTATGTGTTCAAGGTTAGATATAACTCACTTGAGTTTTGCGGATGATCTCTTGCTCTTTGTAAGGGGAGATGTTATATCATTGATGCATGACATATTCCAAATCTTCTCAGCAGTATTTGGGCTTAAAGCTAATCTAGCTAAAAGTTCTATTTACTATGGAGGAGTTGGCTTGGAGGTACAAAAAGAGATACAACACAAGCTTGGTTATAGTCAAGGTTCATTGCCTTTCAAATACCTAGTCATACCTCTTGACACAAAGAAGCTTTCAGTTATACAATGACAGCCACTTATTGAAAAAATAGTGGCTAGAATATCATCTTGGACAGCAAAGAAACTATCTTATGCAGGCCGAATTCAATTGGTACAACATGTAATCTTTGGTATTCAAGCTTATTGGGCTCAGATATTCATCATTCCAGCCAAAGTTGTTAAAACAATAGAGGTATACTGCAGGATCTATGTGTGGTCAGGGGAGAATGTAATTACTAAAAAGGCTTTGGTGTCATGGGAAAAAGTGTGTGCACCTAGAGCTACAGGGGGCTCAATCTGATCAACCTAGCACTATGGAACAAGGCAGCAACAACAAAAGCAAGTTGGGAGTTGGCAAACAAGAAGGATAAGTTGTAGATCAAATGGATCCATAGTTATTATATTAAGGATCAATCCTTTGCCAATATGGAAGCACTAAAACAAGCTTCTTGGATGATAAGGAAAATATTTGGAGCAAGAGTTAATATGGAAAGTATCAGCAGCAATCAAGTTAACCAAAAGACAATGATTAATCACGTCTACTTGAAACTGTTAGGTGAGCTGCCAAAGATTACATGGAAAGGCCTAATGTACTAGAATAAAGCTCGACCAAAAATAATCTTCACAATGTGGTTGCTAATGCATGGAAGGCTACTAACTGCTGACAGATTGAAGAAATGGAAAGTGCAAGTGGATGAAACATGTTGTTTTTGCAATCAAGCACTGGAAACAAGGGAGCATATCTTTGCAGAATGCTCATATGGTAGAACCATGTGGTGCAGGCTTATGAAATGGTTACAAGTTCAACCAATCATATCTTCATGGTCAGAATGGCAGAATTGGATAATACAGAAGACAAAAGGGAGATCTCAAATGGCTAGAATACTCAAAATGGTATTTGCAGAATATACATACACATCGTGGATTGAAAGAAATGCAAGAATATTTGAGAAAACAGCAATAACATGGGATGTTCTTGCAAGGAGAGTAATATGCGTGTGCAACATTAGAGCTAAGGGATATACTTGTGTCTTACTAGCAAAATATAATTACTAAGTAGTTAGTGAGATAGAAATTATATAGAAGATATTAGAAGGTAGTCTGATATAGAGTCAGCTTGGTTTTTGTTCAGTAAGGAAGCTAGGTCGAGATGACCTACTGATTTGTAAATATTTACTTTGGTGGTTAATACAATGATTTAATTACCAAAAAAAAGTAGTTTTGGAGAAGCAGAAAAAGGTAGCTTCTTTCCAAAAATATTTTTTTGAAAAACACTTTTGAAACAGTTACACTTAGAATCAGTTTTTAAAAGCTTTGCTAAATACTAATTGCTGCTCAAAAGTGCTTTTCAAATTAATTAGTCAAACACAAACTAACTCTCACTAAAAATACTTATGATAAAAATACTTTTCAAAATAAGTAAATTTTTAGCTTGGCCAAATATGCTATTAATATGCAAATAATTACTCCACTCAGTCACTTGGATCTTTGGCCCAACAAGAAAAAGGGAACGTTTGGTGTTTCGTGAGTCTAACTTCCCCATCTGAGTATTCGATTCACAATTGAAAATGAAAAGATATTCTAATTACATAATTAACCTAAATAGCAGTTTACTCGATTACTTAAACTAAAAATAACTGATAAATATATAATATATATTTAATTTATGTATAATATGTTTATAATCGTAATCACAGTTTATAATCTTTGTATACTGGCTAGTAAATATGAAATGTAACCTGGCCGACTATTTGTGTAAATCCTTTTTAACGAAGCTGTTAAAAAAATTTAATATTATTTATTTTCTTATTAATGTACACTATGGTAGTGCTTGGGTGGGGTCAAAATCTCTGTTATACAAAAAGTGTTGTACACCTTTTTACTTCATTAATTTCGAACATTTTTTTTATAAATGCTGTTTATTATAGAAAGTTGTTAAATATTTTTATTCTGCTATGAAATTTCCAGTGCCACCACAAAATTTGCATTCACACATCCAAACATTCTTATTGGGTATGGCTTCCAAATACGAAATCTTCTTCTTCGTCGTCGCTATTTTCATCTTCTTCTTTTTTAGCGATAAAGATAATATATTTATAACTAATCATCAGAGTCTTGGCATATTACAAACCAAACTGTCATTGTTGGCAGCTACGTCAAAGTTGTTGCCTTCTCTATTGCATCAACATTATCTAGAACAACCAACTTAGTGCATACATAAGGAGAAATATATTTTACACAAAAAATACGCTCCACGTCTCTTTGATACTTATCTATCATCGGTTGTGGAGGTGCTGCGAATAGACATAACTTACTTATGTTGGACTGCATCAGTGCTTCCCTAGCCAAAACGTGTGCCACTTCATTTCCCTGTCTGAAGCTATGTTTGAGAGTTACTTGTCCCTTATGTCTTGCCTGATACAACAACCATCTGCAATCATTAACTAAGTTAGTGTGAGTAGGGTGATCATTTTCTAGTATACTTATCACCTCCGATGCATCTGGCTATATTTCCGTTGGAAATAGGTTGTGATCTATCGCATATAGACCCTTCTGAAGGGCTTGGAGCTCCACTTAATAGCAGATAAAGTGGATACCTTTTTATTGAATGCCATAATCCATGAGCCTGCACTGTTTCTTATTACGCCACCAACCCCATCTTGACATTTGTTTTTGTTGAAGGCTCCATATATATTAAGCTAGAACCAGGCCTTTGGGGGTTTATGCCATGTATTTTAATTGTTTTGTGGGTGGTATTGGTCGTACTTTCAGTCATAAACTTATATTCTAGTGCTTGATTTTTAATAGTGAGCCATTCTAGGCGACAAATGGTATTGTTATGATTGTTGTGGTTCCTATTTGTTTTATATATACCATAGTACAAATGGATAAAAACATCCCCGTTGAAGATATTTATGTGAGAAAGTAGAGTTAGTATTGCTTATATAATCAATCCAGTGGTTATTATTATTTGAAGGGATATAAGTAATCCCATAAGTGCTCCACAAATTATTAATAGTAAAGTATTACATTCCCACAATATATGATACTTTGTTTCTTCACGAGTCTATATTTTGCTACATTTTAGCTTTTGCACTCCCGCAATGATCAATTTTTTATAGAGCTAATGTGTAGGTTATGGGTTCAACATAACGCGATAATTTTGGTACAAATTATGTATTTTTTTAAGAAATTTATTGTATATGTATAAATTACTAATTTTGAAACCAGTTTTAAAATTTATCTTCAATTGATATACTTTGCTTGGCATGTTTAAGATTATAAATTTTAAAATTCTTCTTATTACACATAATATTATGGAGTAACACATATTTAAGACCATAACCTTCATATAATTTTTTTTTATAATGAGCCAAATTATGTCACATAATTTAGAACGGCTAGAATTATGTTTTTTATGACATCTTCGCGTAAAATAGCTAGGCGCTCATGCAGTCAAATCTCTATAACAACTTATTTGTTCCGAATTTTTTGGCTGTTATAGTGAATTGTTATTATAAAGAACATATATTATAACATAGCATGAAATTAATTTCGTAAAAAACTTATTTTTATATTAAATAACTGTTATATAGCGATGTTGTTAGAGATGATTAATTACAGTACAAATTCATTTGTTCAATCAGATGAAAACTACAGAAAACGAATAGAAGCATGCGTTGAATTGGTTGGTTTGCGTTTCTCAGACTCTGACATTTGAAGGGACAAAATTAAAATTCAAGGAGTCCTTTTTGTCTATTTTGCTCTATTATTAGGTTTAGGTGGGCATACATATCTTGGACATGTTTATACATAATGGTGAATGTTCCAAGAAAATATTAATGACGACATTAAATTTATACCATAATGTGAAACTATAACAGAAAGATGAGGGCGAAAATTATGATAGAAGGTGTGGATGAGGACAATTAGGGTAGAAGACTAATAGGTAGTGCGACGTTTTTCTTTGTCATATCAGTAGTTTTAATATTATTCTCGTATTTTCTTATCCTTAAATTTCTATATCACATGTTATTTCTTTTGCTTCTGTTATTCTATTACCATGCTATTGATACTGCTTCTCTTTTATGGCTTTTCACTACGGAGGTTATACTGGGTTATTATTGTATAACAAAAGATGAGACAACGAATCCAAAAATAAATGGCAGACTACGTTCATTTATGTCACATCTTTTTTGTTTTTTTTACAATGCACCTTTGTTATTTTCAAGTAAAAGCCAAATTTTTGCTACAAGAATGACCATTTATTTTGGTTTAGTGGTGTCATATTCATGGCTAGAAATACACGGTTCACCTTGATCCTGGCATTTATGATTCGCAGACATTATTTGTAATGTTTATTTCCTAGGCAGATTTACTCTTGTTTAAAAGTATGACATAAGTCTTGTGAATATCATGACTTCAACTTTTTTATATGCTTTTGATCACCTCATACTTATTTTTCCAAGGTCGGGGAAAAGAAGAGGAAATTTTGGCTGACAATATCTTTAATTTCTAAACATTATTTGTCTCACTGATTAGATTAACGGATTATTTTAACAACTAGATGAGGTACGGCCTTCTCCCGACTTTGCGTGAACGCAGATTTTGTGCACCGAGCTACCCTATAAGAGTTAAGAGTTGATATTTTTCTCAGGGTACTCATATATAGTATTCATAGTAGCTAGTAGCAATCTTCTATATACATCAATCCAAAAATCGAAAATATCATTTATCTCGTACTACTTTCTCGATACAGAATCTAATATGTAGCAATACTTTCTTAAATTCATCGTAGCATGAAATATGATAAACTGTTATTATTTTCCGGAATGTATATATTACGAGTGAAACAACTTAGCAGCCAAGAAAAAAAGGCCAAAAAATAACAAGATCATGGCAATAATTGGTACAAATAGTTAGTATATCTATTATTGAAAATACAACAACATATGTTATGACTCCACAAATGCTCATAATTCTTTAAGACATGAACTTAAGGAGCATCATTTTCCTTTCTTTTTTTTGGCCTGAGACAGAAAAAAGGCAGCTCGGTGCACTAAGCTTCCGCTATGTGCGGGGTTCGGGGAAGGGCTGGATCACAAGGATCTATTGCACACAGAAATACCCTGCGTTTCTGTAAGAGGATGTTTCCACGGCTCGAACCCGTAATTAACCTCCTGGCCGCATGACAGCAGATTAATTTATTTAACTAATAACACAAAGTTTTATCAGTATATTTACATTACATTGTAATGAAATTAAGAACTGTCTATCTTTTTTTGTTGGATTTTTGGAGAAGAATCTGCAGCTGTTTGTAATGTTGCTGATGATGATACCTCTGAGACTCTTATCTGTTCAAGTTCATCAATAACAATAGCTTGTTCTCTGAACTTCTTATATATATCACCTTTGTAAAATTTCCTTGTTCTAATCACAAGAATTAAGGAAACAGCACAACTAATCAATGTAGCTCCAGTAATTACAAGAAAAGCCAATTTATAACATTCAACTCCAATGCATGTTAAATCTTCACCATCTTTCCTTTTTAGCCCTTTTGCTAACATTTGCTTTGTAGCCACTTTATCATACAAATGTCCAGCCACTTTAACATTTAGCAAATATGCACCAACAGGACTAGCACCAGCACCAAAATTATACAATGTAGAGTAGTATTTTAACCCGAAAAGTTCAGATATAATCGCGAAAATTAAAGGCCATTGAGCTCCAAAGCAGAATCCCATTAGTACAGAGGCGATATAGAGAGAGTTAGGGATGCCAAACGCGATGAGCAGATGACCAGCACACGAGAGAAGGAGGACTAATGTGAGCATCAAAGGACGAGGACATTTGTACTTAGTCAAGAAGATTTCGGATACAAAACCAGAGACAACACGTCCGAGGTAATTCCATATGCTTACTAGTGACACAAATGTTGTGATGCTTTTGTCCGGATAACCTAAGGCCTTCCCTATTTGACCTAAGTTGTCGATTGCAGTTAATGTCCCGCCCACGCCAAATGTTGTTGCTGTGAATAAAATGATCATGTCTATACTGAAAAGTGCTTGTAATATTGTATAATCATCTCCTCTTGGTGGTGGATTCAACACATTACTAAAGCAAGAAGTAGTCTTTTCATCACATTCTTTTGGTAATTCAGGACTACGAGCTAGCTTTTGAGGCTGAGTTACCTCTGCTGACGGCAAAACTTTCAAAGGGTGGTCATTCAACGCTTGTTGTTTAATATACCAAAGTTTAAGATTTTCTTTAAAGACAATAACTAAAGGAGCAAAGAGCAAAATTAGTACAACTGCTGCACTACCTGAATACTCTGGCCTTGTAAAACTGACCTTATTTTGAATGATAATTACAATCATAATAAAACCAGCAAGACCGAGTGAAATATAGAGAAATTTGTAGAAAATTTTGGTCTCATTAGTTTGTCTAACAACTTTCATAATCCGAATTGTTCGAAGAAAAATACAAGACACAACTGCTGGCAACCAACCAATTAATAAAATCAAAGATTTACCATTATTTCCATAAAAAGCATGGTATAATTGAGTAATAATAGCACCACTTAAGCCAACAAAACCTTTTAATAATCCTAAAAGACTTCCTCTACTTTCTGGGAAATTCTTAACACAAGTAACTAAAGCACCAGTATTAGCAAATGTTTGTGAATTTGCACCAATACAAATATACAAACACATTTGCCAAATAGAAGGTTTAGTTATATGTCCTGAAACTGATAACCATATCATAAAATAACCAAAAAAGTTCATAATTGCTCCTATAAATAAAACAACCCAAGGTGGAGTTACCTCATTTATTAGGCCTGAAATAATCCCAACATTACCACCTAAATCTTTGAAGAAACTTAACAAATTTAACGTTGTTTGATCATATCCTAACGACGATTTGATCTCTCCACTGTAAAGACCAAACATGTACGTTGCACCAGCCGTTGACATGATTAAAAGAGAAGCAAAAACCATGAACCATCGGCCTGTGAAAAAATGGTGGCCGAAATTTGCCATTGCTCTAAGGCCACCATTTTTGTTCACCATATTTTTCTTGACTTAGGATAAGGATTTTGGTGATTTCAGCTTTAATGTTTCTTTTGGTTATGTAAATGATTGAGTGTACTATGGCACGTATATATATATTTGTGTGGTAGTGTTAATGACTTACTTGAGCTGTCTATGTAATCTGAACTTGGGGAATTTTGCATTGACTTAATAGTTGAATATCCTTTTTTGCTTTTTGCAAGTGGAGGGTGGGCCTTGTAATAATGAAAATGACAATTTCATTTTTCTCAGTCTTAAACATGTAAAAAGCATGTTGTACAAAATGAGACGACTCAATGTATCTTTACGTGTGAATGTTAGTTTTGGTGTCTGTTGGCCCAACTGAAGGTTTGTTTTGAAGATTGACAAAGGAAGCTCAGGCATGAATCAAGTCCATCCCTTGTGTACACAGACACGAGCAGATTCGAGCATATGGGATACACGTGAAGGAGAGAAGCTTAACTTGGTATATTTGATATCTCCTGATAGAAAAGGTTGCATAATTGATAAGGAGAAAGACTCGTTACTCAAAGAGAACACTATCCAAGATAAGGGAGGAGTTAGAGTTGAGATCAACTAGAATTCTTCCACCAAGGAAGAGTAGCATTAGAACTCTAGTTGTTTCGTCATTCACAAACTCTATATATTGCAGGATGTTATCATTTTACAGGTATGCACAAAAACTGAAGTTAAATGTGAATTGAGAGCAAAATAGCAAGGCATTTTGCAAGCAATTCCTGTGTGAATCAAGTGTGCAAACCTGAAGCTACATGAGCCAGATAGAAGAACCAGGTCCAAGTGTCTGTCTTTTATTCTAGTTCAATTGTAGTAAGTGTTTTCATAATGTACCTTTCAGCTTTATATAGAAGCAATTGTAATAGGTACTCAGAGTATTCAAGTTAGAGTTAACTTGAAGTTGTCGCAACAGTTAGAGGTTGGTTGCCACAACGGGATTAGAGTTAATCTTTAGGTTTACAAAAGTATTTTGTAAATGTTGTTTTAGCTCAGTGATTTAGTAGAGTGTTTGAAAAAATCCTACTGAGTAGTAGGTCGTGCTTTTTTTTACCTTTTGAGCCGGGTGTTTCCACGTAAAAATACTTGTGTTCTTTACTTTCCGCATTTACTACTTCAACAATAGTAGGTTAAGGAGCACTTAGAAGAACCAGGTCCTTCCATAATCAGTTTAAGCGAAAAATTGGACACCACACAAATCACTCCCCCTCTTGTGTGGTATTGAAGTTAAAACATCAGTTGGTATCATAGCGGGTTATCCTTGAAGAGGCTAACACCTTAAGAGAAGATCAAGATGAGCGTACCACCTAGAAAATTGGAAGGGCAATCCACTGCTAGGCCATCACTCTAACGACAAGTACTACTCTTGGTGGAAAAACAGGATGGGAGATCACATCATAAGAGAAAAGTATGAGCTGTGGGACATTGTCACTGAAGGTCCACTGGCTACACTGAAGAAAAATGTTGAAGGAGTAGATGTGCCAAAGACAAGAGCTGACTGCACTACTGAGGACTTGAGGAAATGGGAGAAGAATGCTAAAGCCAAGAAATGGCTTCTTTGTGGACTTGGTCCAGACGAGTACAACAGAATCCAAAGTTGCACCACTGCTAAGGAAATTTGGGGCATTCTGCAAGTGGCCCATGAAGGAACACCTCAAGTGAAGAGGTCCAGAGGAACTCTACTATATTCTCAATATAAGAATTTCACCATGAAGGAAGGGGAAACCATCCAAGAGATGTATACAAGGTTCACTATATTGTCAAATGAACTAAAGTCTCTTGGAAGGATGATTCCTGAATAAGACAGAGTTGAAAAGATTTTGACAAGGGTTCTGCCAGTTACTTGGGAGAGCAAAATCACTGCCATTCAGGAATTAAAAAACATTTCCACTCTTAAATTGGATGAGCTAATTGGAAATCTCATTGCTTATGAATTTAGGACGCAAATCATGAAGATTGATGAACCCAAGAAGAACAAAGGATCAACCAAACCTATGGTTGCTGCTTGGGAGAAAGCTCAAATGATGAAGATGGAGATGAACAAGCACTTATGTCCATTGGAGAATCTGATGAGGAAATTGAGGTAAGTATAATTCATCTCAAAGACAAGATTAATTTTTTGTCTAAAGAAAGGCTATCTGAGTTACTTCTAGATTTAATTGATGAATATGGGGATGTAAACAATGAAAAGGAATAGTTGTCTAAGGAATGTGTAATTCTGAAAGCAAAGTGTAAAATCTGGAACTTAGGGTTAGTGAAACTATAAGTGAAAATACTGCTTTAAAGAACCAGGTTCATGCACTTGAGTCTAATGTCCTAAAACTTAGATCTGAAAATCTAAAACTGAAATTAGGATCGGGTAAGAAGACAATTGATTGAACACAAATCACTCTAGAAGAAAATGTTGGTAAACTAAAAGATGAGTTGTATAAGAAGGATAAGCAGGTAAGAAATTTGAAGGAGGATCTAAGAAAGGTCAAGCATGAGGTGGACTGAACTTGTAAATAGAACAGTTCCTCCGATGCACTTTCATGGCTACAGGAACATCATAGTAGCAATTGAAGAGGATTTGGCTTTAGGAATCTGTCACCTAAATGGGATCCCAAAATCAAGTACCTTACACTTCCTAAGAATGAGATTTGCACTCATTGTGGTAAAACATGTCACTATAAAAGTGAATGCACTGCAAAAGAAAAGGTAAGTCAAAAGAACAAAGAATTTGTTCTGGGGAATAATAGGCTACCAAGTGGGCTAAAAAGAATATGATTCATCCTTTTGCCTATGAAAAGGGACCCACACTAGTTTGGGTTCCTAAGTCTGATTTCCTTTTGCAAGTACAAGTGAAGGGAAGGAGCCAAATGGTACATGGATAGTGGCTGCTCAAAGCATATGAGAGGAAGCAAGAACTAGTTTCTTTCACTTGAGGACCTTAAAGGAGGTAATGTCTCCTTTAGAAATGGGAAGAAAGGTGAGATCATTGGGGTTTGAAAGGTAGGTAAGATTGGTTCTCATTCTATTGAGAATTTCTACTTGATATATGGCCTAAAATACAATCCAATCAGTGTATCACAATTGTGTGATAGAGGTAACATGGTAGCATTCACCTCTACCAAATGTTTTGCGATTAATCTTACCACTGACAAGATTATTTTACAGGGAAAAAGAGTGAACAACATATATATTGTTGATTTGTCCACACTTTCAGAAAATGAACTCACTTGCTTAAGTGCGTTGAATAATGATCCCCTCCGTTGGCACAAGAGGCTTGGACATGCCATTCTGAGTCAACTCAACAAATTAGTCTCCAAGGACTTGGTGATAGGGCTGCCTAACATCAAGTTAAAGGAAGATAAAGTTTGTGAGGCTTGTGCAAGGGGGAAGAAGGTAATATCCTCTTTCAAAAGCAAGAAAGTGGTAAGCACCACCAGGATGATGGAACTGGTCCATATGGATCTTTGTGATCCAATGAGAACATTAAGCAGAGGTGGTAAAAGATATGTGATGGTGCTTGTTGATGATTACTATAGGTTTACTTGGACATTATTTTTGACATCTAAAGATGAAGCATTTGACATGTTTACTTCTTTTGTTAGAAAAACTCATAAACAACTAGGTAATGAACTTACATCAATTAGGTTCGATCATGCCATTGAATTTGAAAATGCTAAATTTGCTGGATTTTGTGATAAACATGGCATTGATCATAATTTTTCTTCTCCTAGAACTCCACAACAAAATAGAGTAGTTGAAAGAAAGAATAGGACACTTGAAAATATGACTAGGACTATGTTTCTTTCTAGTAAACTTTCCCATAGCTTCTGGGCAGAAGCTGTAAAACTGCATGCTACATCATAAATAGGTGCATGACTAGACCTCTTGTAGAGAAGACTCTCTATGAGTTATTTAAAGGGATAAAACCAAACATATCCCATCTTAGGTCATTTGGATGCAAGTGCTTTTTGCACAACAATGGTAAAGACTCCCTAGGTAAGTTTGATCCCATAAGTGATGAAGGAGTATTCTTGGGATATTCTTCACATAGCAAAGCTTATAAGGTCTATAAAAAAAGAACTATGTGTGTAGAAGAAAGTGTTCATGTGGTTTTTGATGAAACTAACATTCTTTTTGAGAGGCAGGAACATGATGACGAAGCAATAGGGCTGGTAAGAAACTCAAATGAAACGACACCCCAGGCTGAAGCTGCATTAGAGGAATGAACAAGTGATGGAACAAGTTTTTCCACCCAGGGAAACATGATAGGGGGAATAGAACAAAGAGGAAATGATTCTCAAACCTCAAGGGGACCTGTTCATGAACCTGTCCCACAGTAACAAAACATTGAAGAAACATCAGGGGGGAACCAGTTGGTTGTGAAATCTTACAAGTATCAAAGTTCCCATCCCATTGAGAACATAATTACTGATCCAACCTCTAGAATCAAAACCAGATCTTCATTAAAGAATCTTTGTGCTTTTCATGCTTTCTTATCTCTTATTGAACCTAAAAATATTGTTGAGGCTTTGCAGGATGCAAAATGGGTAAATGCAATGCAAGATGAACTCAACCAATTTGAAAGGAGTCAAGTTTGGCATCTAGTACGAAGACCCAAGGACAGATAAGTAATTAGCACAAGATGGGTCTTCAGAAATAAACTTGATGAAGATGGAACAGTTACAAGGAACAAGGCAAGATTGATAGTTCAAGGATATAGCCAAGATGAGGGCATAGACTATGATGAAACCTTTGCCCCAATTGCAAGGTCGGAAGAAATAAGACTACTCATAGCTTTTGCTGCTTACATGGAATTCACCCTTCACCAGATGGATGTCAAGAGTGCCTTCCTCAATGGCTATCCAAAAGAAGAAGTGTTTTTCAAGCAACCTCTGGGGTTTGAAGCAAGGAATGTCCTGATCATGTGTACAAGCTTGACAAGGCACTTTATGGGCTCAAGCAGTCTCCAAGAGCATGGTTTGAAAGATTATCAAAAAATTTGCTTGAGCATGACTACAAGAGAGTTAAAATTGACAATACTTTGTTCTTGAAAAAAAGGTAAAGTTTTCTTAATAGTTTAGATATATGTTGATGATATAATCTTTGGAGCAACCACTGATAAGTTAAGTAAAGAATTTGCTAAATTAATGGGGAGTGAATTTGAAATGAGCATGATGGGTGAGCTTAATTTCTTTTTAGGCTTACAAATTAAACAAAATTCAAATGGAAATATGATCAATCAGTAGAAGTATGTAAAAGAGTTGCTTAAAAGGTTTAAAATGGAAGATCCCAAAGAAATTGACAGTCCTATTGCAACAGCTACAAAGTTGGATATAGATGAACTTGGTCCATCTGTTGATCAAAAGTTGTATAGGGAAGAATTGGCTCATTGTTGTATCTCACTGCTAGGAGACCTAACATTGTTTTCAGTGTAGGCCTTTGTGCAAGATTTCAAGCGAATCCAAAGGAGTCTTACTTGACTAGTGTCAAGAGGATTTTGAGATACCTGAAAAGGAACCACTGACCTTTGTCTATGGTATCCAAAAGGTAGTAATTTTAATCTAGTGGGATATGTTGATGCTGACTATGCAGGTTTTCTTGTGGATAGAAAGAGAACCTCAAGTATGACACACTTTCTTGGCTCATGTCTTGTGTCTTGTGTCTTGTGTCTTGTGTCCTGGGCCACCAAAAAGCAATATTCAGTGGCCTTATCTACGGCTGAATCTGAGTATGTTGCTGCTACTTCATGTTGTGCTCAATTGTTGTGGATCAAATAGAAATTAATGGACTTTGGAATTGATGTGTGTTGTATCCCCATCTTTTGTGATACTAGTGCAATTAGTATGACCAGGAACCCGGTTCATCACAAGAGAGCTAAGCACATGGATGTTAGGCATCACTTTTTGAGGGATAACTACGAAAAACGTTTGATCACTGTGGAATTTTGTGCTACTGACAAGCAAATAGTAGACATCTTCACAAAAGGTCTAAGTATATATAACTTTGAATGGAACATGTTAGAATTAGGGATGATTAAGATCACCTAAAAGGACCAGTTCAAAATTCACAATAAAAAAATTGAAGAAAAACATGAATTTTTTTTTGGTTAGAAAATATGTAAATTTTGTATATAATTAGATTAGATTTTGCTTAGTCTCATAGTTTCAATATTATACTCTTGTGCCATATGCTAAAATGACTCATTAATCTCTAATGATATCTTCTTTAAAAATTTAGACTTACACAAGAGAATTCTAAGTGAAGAACCTGGTTCATCAAGATCACTCGGTATGTTTTCTACACTCCACATAATCTGAAATAACTATATTTGGGTCGTTATTAAAAGTAGTCCTATCTTATCCCAAATCCTTCTTGGACTCATTACAAATTAACCAGTTCCGTTCAAAGGAGACCTAAGAGCATTGAGTGCCTAGATTCTAAGGATAAACTCCAACGTCTTTTCAAAATTGAAATTCGGTTTGATTAGACTTTTGAAAAGTTGTCGTTACCTCATTAAACACCTCTATTTAAATTGATCAGGCTTAGTGTCTTCTTCGCTTCACCTTTTCAAGCCGTCAAAACACTCTCCATCTTCTCTCATCTCCCAAACATAATCCAACTCTTTTTCTTTCATACCCAAGCACAGAAATGGAAAACACCTCTGAGAATCCTTCATCACCACCACAAGAAACCACTTCTACACCTTCTTCACCCCTTTAACCACTCCAATCTCAAAGAAAAGAGTAAAAATGATGGCTCGCAAGGTTGTCGCTGGTTGAGGAAAGATTAAGAAAATAAATGATCAATTGAAAGCGAGCAGGGAAGAAGAACCCCAGAGTTCTGATGAATCATTAAAATCTCCTACCGAGGAGGAAGCAACTGTTTATGCTGATACTGAACATGTATCTTCTGGCCCTAAAGTTACTTTTGAAACAATTTCTGAAGTTGCTACAAATCTGGAGAATAGGTTTGTATTGGTAGGGTCTATGTCAGGTGTTGAAATTACAGAATCTGGAGGAGTTAGTGGTAAAAAAGAAAAAGGAAAAAAAATAGATCAAGGATGCTCGGAGTGCTGTGGAGGGTAAGGGTAAAAGAGTGGTTGATTCTTCACCGACTCTTGTTAGTCTAACCAAAGATACGAGTGCAATGGTTTTTGGGGAGAGGAATTTGCTGGAATAGAGGAGAGTGTGAAGAAACAGGTGGAAGTGGGTATGGCGAAGCTGCTGGAGGGCTGGTTCAACTTGGAAAAAATGTGGATGAACTTGTTTCATCTGAACAGGAAACCTTCGCATACCTACTGAAAAGAGTGAATGGGAGTTATAATCCAAAGAAGAAAGGAATTTCAAAGGCTAAAACCCCTGGCACTGCTAAGGAAAACAAGAAAAGGAAGGCTTGCCCTTCTGTCACTGTTGAAATTCCTCCCACAAGAGAAAGAGACACAAGAAGGCATAAAAAAGCATAATGAGACAGAACTGGAGAAAGCTTAGAAGAAAGAAGAAAAGTAGTTGCTAAAGGAAAGAAGAAGATGGGTGAGCCTATTGACATTGATGAGATGGACCTGGTCCTTCGGGATGAAGATGATACAAAAGAAGTGGAGGTTCTGACTCCTAATGCCAAGAAAGCCAAGACTTCCATTGAGAAGTCTGTTTCAGAGTCAAAGTATGCTGAATCATCCACTTTGGCAAAAAGAACCAGGTATGTTGTGAAATCAAGAAAAGTGAAAGTTGTGGAGGAAGAAGAATGGAGTGGAGAGGAAGAAGATGATTCTGACGCTGAGAAAGAAAAGATGGCTAAGTTTGGCAAGAGGACAATTTTGAAAGGCATACTCCTCATGAACTTGGAGGAGGAAGTAATGATGCTGCTTTTGGAGAAGTTGCAATTACAAGGCTGGAAGGACATGGTCCTTCAGATGGATGGCAGGTTGGCGAGAAATGAAATTGTGGAGTTTATGGCCAATTGTGAGGTAAAAGATGGAAGGGTCACCGGTGTGGTGAAAGGAGTGAAAGTCACCTTTGATGCGAAGGAGCTGGGAGAGATTCTGTGTGTACCTGCTGAGGGGTACAATGACTATAAGAAACTCAAGTGGCCAAGCCTAGAAATTCTTCATATTGCACTTGCCATTAACAGAAAATTTAGTGACAATGAAGAGGAACTTGAGCCCAAGGCTGTCTATAAAAGTGAGATGAAGCCACTCCACAAAGTGTTGTTCGAATTTGTCAACAAGTGTGTTCTGCCAAGGCAGGAAAGGAGCCACATTGCCACATTCATGGACTTGGTCCTCATGGAATGTTTGGACAGTGGGAGGCAGATTAATTGTCCTAGGTTTATAATCCAGCTTCTTGATAGGGTCCTAAATGGCACCAAGACTCATGCCATACCCTATGGCTTTATTCTCACGGCTATACTTGCACATTTCAAGGTATCTATGAAGAAGTGGGAGATTGGTACAAGCAAGGATCATTTTGGGGCAAATACTTTGACTGCCTATGACTATGAAGTCCATTCCACTCCTAAAGAACCTGGTTCATCCAAGAAGGTACTAGTGAATAGCAAAATGCGAGCCTTGGTGCAAGAAAGTGGGGCTAAGGATGCTAAATCTGAGAGGTTGAAGAAGAGGTTGGCAGAGGTGGAGACTGAGAGAGATGCTCTCAAAACTGAACTGGCAAAAAAAAGGAGAAGAATGATGTCAATCTTCAGGATATGCTAAAATTACTCCAAGCCAAAAACCAAACACCTGGTCCTTCCTAGACTTAAGCCTCCTAGCCTAGTGTAGATCAACCAGTGACCTAGTTCGGGATTTTTTGTTGCTTTTTCTCACATTTCCAGTGTTTTTATTTCTTTTTATGCTTTGTGGTAGGATCGTATCAATCATCAATGAAATTCACTGTCTTTTGCTCTAAGTGTTTGTTTATATTTCTTTGATGGTTAGTATCCTTAGCTTTATATATGATGATTAATCCATGATTGCATTTGAAGTAGCCCAAGTGGCTATGAGTAATCTTTTAAATTTGGTTATCTTACTTATTTGCAACTTTTAGACGATGCCCAAAGGGGGAAAAAGGTTTTTCTTATACTTTGAACATGATGTTTATAACCTAATGAACTTGGTCCTTGATGATAAGTGATAAAAAGGTAAAATGGTTCTAACATTCGGTTGATATTGAGCTAAGTTGAAACATGGCCTAAGCTTATGAAAAGCACAAAGTTTGTCATCATCAAAAAGGGGAATTTGTTGGCCCAAGTGAAGGTTTGTTTTGAAGATTGACGAAGGAAGCTTAGGCATGAACCAAGTCCATCCCTTGTGTACATAGACACGGGTAGTATATGGGATGCACGTGAAGGAGATAAACTTAACTTGGTATATTTGATATCTCCTGATCTAAAAGGTTGCATAATTGATAAGGAGAAGGCATCTTTACTCAAAGAGAACACTATCCAAGATAAGGGAGGAGTTAGAGTTGAGATAAACTAGAACTCTTCCACCAAGAAAGAGTAGTATTAGAACTGTAGTTGTTTCGTCATTCACTAACTCTATATATTGCATGATGTTCTCATTATACAGGTATGCACCAAAACTGAAGTTAAACGTGAATTGAGAGCAAAATAGCAAGGCATTTTGCAAGCAATTCGTGTGTGAATCAAGTGTGCAAACCTAAAGCTACATGAGCCAGATAGAAGAACCAGTTCCAAGTGTCTGTCTTTTATTCTAGTTCATTGTAGTAGGTGTTTTCATATTGTACCTTTCAGCTTTATATAGAAGCAATGGTAATAGGTACTCAGAGTATTCGAGTTAGAGTTAACTTGAAGTTGTCGCAACAGTTAGAGGTTGGTTGCCACAACGAGATTAGAGTTAATCCTTAGGTTTACAAAAGTGTCTTATAAATGTTGTTTTGGCTCAGTGGTTTAGTGGAGTGTTTGAAAAAATCCTACTGAGTAGTAGGTCGTGCTTTTTTCACCTTTTTTCACCGGGTGTTTTTCACGTAAAAATACTTGTGTTCTTTACTTTTCGCATTTACTACTTCAATAATAGTAGGTTAAGGAACACTTAGAAGAACTAGGTCCTTCCATAATCAGTTTAAGCGAAAAATTGGACACCACACAAATCTCCCCCCCCCCCCCCCCCCCCGGGGTTATTTGTGATAAAAAACAACATCTCCC
>ML291332.1:29274-79404 GCA_005239495.1 Nicotiana undulata | reverse complement strand
CCCCCCCCCCCCTCCCTGTGTGGTATTGAAGTTAAAACATCAGTGTCCTCTAAGGCAGTAACAAAGTCATGAATTTTCTTAAGGGTATTCAAACTTGAAAGAAGTGAAAAAAATTTCCCGCCAAAGGATGTTCCGTATATATTATATACCTCTAAAACCTAATATTGAAGTTTTAACAATATTCATATATATAACTACTCTTTATGTCAACAAGTACTGGTCTTAATTGAACCCGGTAAAACTTACTTATCCGTCTCTTGGTTAGTACCAGAGCCACATCCAATATGCATTGGATCTCCTTGACATAAGAAAAATACAAATTCAAATTTCAGGTGTAGCATTCTTGGATTCTAAAATGATGACCATGTAAGAATTTATGGTTCCGGCATTGCTGATGATCTTGACATGGCGAGGGGTAACAACAATAAAAAAAATCAAGCGTAATTTCACAAGTAGAATTTAAGAAGGACAATGTGTAAAGAGGCCTTACATTTACCTTGTGAAGGTAGATAGGATATTTTCGAGAGGGACGAATGGTGATTGTCTCTTTTAGAATTTGACTAGACACTGTAATGGTGAGAAATGGTGATTGTCTCTTTTAGAATTTGACTAGACACTGTATTTGTCACTTTTCTTTATTTAATTGTCAAGCTGAACACTGTGTTTTTTACGTGTAAGTAGATTAGGCATTACACTTCTTTTTGTTCATTCTTTCTTCCATTTAACAAAATCCAAGTTTTGTTATATTTAGGAATTACGTATCTCACTTTCCCAATATGGTGGGTGGATTACCCCGATAGGGAAAGCCTACTTTTGAGCTTTCATCAATCATTTTCATTTTCCACTACAAAAATGGTGTAAAGAATTATATTGACCAACATTGCAGGCTTAAAGTTATATTGTAGGGCTGTAGCACTCATACACTATATTGATTATTGCTTTTATTGTGGGGAGAAATTCAAAAATAGTCAGATTTACAAGTGGTCATTTAAATATAGTTACAGTTTCAAAAGTAATAAAAATCTAATCAATTTTTATGTAAAGATAAATCTAAATTAAAAGACTGTTCAAAATCCGGGAAATACTCCAACATAATATATTGGAGTTCCACTATAATATATTAGACTTCCAGCATAATATACTGGAGTTCCAGCATAATATGCTGGAAATTCATACATAGGTGCTCCAATCTCCAGTATATTTTGCTGGAACTTTCCGCGTGTGGGAGTTCCAGCATAATATGCTGGAAGTTCATCACTGGTGCACCGATCTCCAGTATATTATGTCGGAACTTTCCGTGTTGCAGCAAAATAGTAGCTATTTTTTAATAACTTTGTAAATACTGGATATTTTTGAATGACCAGTCCGAGAACTAGCTAGCACGTGCTATCTTTACTTCAATGTGTAGAAAAAAAATTAGTCCAAAAAAACATGTTCCGTCCAATCTGTTCAAGTTTGAGCGGGTAATGACCTAATTATTTAATTAACTCAACACATTTTAACATAGAAATGGCATTAAGTAGCCACTTTAAAGGGCAGATATAAGAATTAATCAATGTGTCCGGAATTTTAATTTTTCAGTCCAATTATTCGTGACAAAATTGTCATGAATTATCGTAAAATTAAGATTTTTAGTTCAAATTTTTAAGACAAAATAAGTAATGACTAACCCTGATTAGCAGCCCTAAGAATAATTGTTTATGCACTTTCCGCCGTTTTAGCCCATGCTATGCAGCCCAATTTAGAAATTTGGCAAAAATATTGCCCAAATTGACCCAAGTACCTTAAAATTAATTTTAAAAACAAACTTTTTAAATTTGATATTTTATGTATAACTAAAGTAAAGAAAAAAGGTTTTACTTAGCTTTGCTTGGTAATTAAACATATTATAAGAAAATAAACAAAAAAATTAAAACTTGATAAGGGTTGGAGTTCGTGTTATGATTCATTGTTTAACTCGTCTTGACCCATCCAATTTCAGCTTAAGTAATGACTCCCCCAGTACATTTTGACTCGCTAAAATTAGCCTTTGAATTACCACACATTACATATATATATATATATATATATATATATATATATATATATTCTTTTCTCATAATATATATAAATTGTTGAGTTTCCCAACGTAAATTCAAATTTTAAGTGTTGACGTTTTCAATTTTTTTGAATTTCGTTATTCAAAATATTGGCTCCACTACTGATCGTCGTCGTCACCTTGAGGTCCCCTCCAACTTTAGTCCATTCCGCGCATGCTACCGTGAGGCTAACTGTAGTCATAGAAATTACTTCTTTCAAATTTGATAGATTTAGACTATTAAAATTGGGGCCAAGCTAATGTCACAGTCTATGAGCAATTTGCCCCCAATTTCACCTTTGCGTCACCACTCACCATGATCCAAATCCTATCCAGAGAGCAGGTGGAAGCTTATAACTTGAAAAACGTTTACTCGTAAAATAGTACATTTAAATTTGATATGATTTATAAACAAACGAACTGATTTGATCCAAAACTGATAAAGAAATAAGATTAGAAATAAGACTTAGCGATTGAATTTAAAGAAGATGACAAGCCTGGCTCCGAGCGCAATGTCTCCGAGAACAGAAATGAAAGCAATGTAAAGAGCAAATAAAATTGTTCAATTGAGAGCGAAGGTGAAATATATCATAGGTTTTGCTAAGAATTCTGCATGTTACAATAGTTGTTGAGCCTGTTATTTATAGTTATACCGAGAAACAAAATTCTAGGATCAAGCCCTACTTAAATGATAATAAAGGGTTCAATGATGAAATATGTAACGACATGCTATGAATGCAACTATTCTCTATAACGGTCACTCATTTAATACGAGGGGATATTCCCTCATTGAATGTTATCCTAGGACAAATACTCGACCTGCTCCCGTTGACTATGCTTCATTCAGAATTTACCCGATATCTCAGGATTTACCCGATATCAATCGCAGTCACCGCATCCGGTACTTATTGTTACTTGACTTGTCTTTTGCCTGTCCTCGGTTCCACGTGTCGTGCCATCATTCGACCATTTGTTATGAATCAATTTTATCCCATACAAGACAAGACATCGATATTCAAAGAGATTAACTTATATACGCCTATGTTTAGATTTTTATACATCGACGATGTAAATAGATTTTTACACTATCAAATTATCCTAAATATATTTATTGGTAGCCTTCCGTAAAATATTGAATTTTGTAATCTTGAAAATAAGATAAGTTGCTTGCTATAACAAATAAAGATAATCTGATAGTAAAAGAAAATGATACACTATTGGTGAAAATTAATTAAAACTCTTAAACAAAATAATTAAGATTAATTGTGTTCACATGCATGATATAAGTATGTTATGTTATTCCTAACTCTATTAGTTGAATTTGTAGTTGTCAAACCACGGCCGATTTAATTAACAATTACTGGCTAAATTGTAAATTGTTGTTCGGCATTTCCACTATCTACTGTTGAATGTTGATGAAGTTTTACTAATGTACAAGAGTGGAAAGAATCTTCAGCAAATTTGTAACTAAAGCCTTTGTCATTTGCTGCAATACACAAAAGAAAAAAAACATGTACTCTGCATAGAAAATTTTATTTGTATATAACTTTGAAAGGCGTATATGCTTTTATTAAATTGACAGCCACTGCGACAAAGTTATACAGTTAAACTTCTCTATAACAACTTCATTTATTCAATATTCTTACATTTTACTGTTATAGGGACCATATACTATGTTTATCTTGAACATGATAACTACAATTAAATTTAATTTATGATTCTAAAAATATGTAATTTATTTTTATGCTAGTTGATAAGCAGTTGATGCTAAGCGTGATTGAAATTAATGGAGTAAGAACAGTATAAAATCGAAAATAAGCAAACCAGGCTGCCTCAAATCGGAGGTTCGATGCTGGCATAGGCGGGTCCTCGAGATCGAGGCTCGGGGTTAACGGTGGACAACCGATGGAGCTAAACAACTTTGTGGGCTTCGAGGTATTCTATTTATGATCAATAATAAGCTATGAATGAAGAATAATTTATGAAATGTAACAAATGTGAGTAAATGAGCTAATAAAAGGACTATAGGGAATGTTAAGTAGAAAGCAGAAAATGTTCTTGTTCCTTGTATTGAATATCCTCCCCTACAAAAAGTGACAAGGGTCCCCTTTATATAGGAGGGGAAACCCTGACATAGTACATTACATTTATTACAAGAGGGGACAGCTGGTACAACCATTTATTGATCTAGTATAGACTCGTACTATTTTGCAAGCGCTTGTCAGCCCTAGTCATGTATCCTTGGGAATTCCCGTGCTTTCCTTCGTCGGGTCTCGCCCTTCTCCTTGCCCCGATGTATTCCGACCCCTCGACATTGTCATTTGATAAACTCCTCTCGAAATTGTTCCTCGGAACTATCCTCGATGTCATAAGAGACATCGCAATCGATCGCACCCGATTTCGACCGTATACAGATAGTCCCCGCGTTTCTTGGAATAAAGAGACAAGAAACATCTTGAATTCATTGTCCTTTAATATTTTCGTTATTGCGTCATCTGTGCCATGTAAAGCGACCGACGAGATAGAAGGGAACCCATAGGGTCGTGTCCATACAACTACTGAGAAGCTCCTGCAATGATAACAACGATTATCGCCCTTTGGCTTTCTATAACGTACATGATGACCCTTTATAAATACGCCTTCCCCTACTTCTTCTCCCTTATCGTGCCTCCAAGTTCTTGAGAGAGATTTTCCTATCCCTTTCTGGTATTCCCTTTCTAACCAAATCTTCTTCCTTTTTCTCGCGATTCCCAGAAGGAAAGAAATGGCGAAGACTTCCTCTAGTGTTTCTCAAACTGACAAGCCTTCCTCCCATTCACGACTGTCAAAGGAGAAGGTTACAGAACCCCCTCGTCTCGAGGATTGCATCCCCTAGGCGTGCATGATATCCTCCGATTTTAAGATCGACAGACCCTCTTCGAGGCCAGGGCGATGCGAGCCCATGTCCCGGTATATCAGTTTGATCTCAGACATTGGGAAGGTGAAAGTGGATTGCCGGTGGAGGAGTTCGGTGCTGGTGAAGATCCCCTCCCGGGAGGAATATATTACCACGTACGAGGCAAGCTTCCTCAGTGTGTATAATTACCTTTTTACCCTTGGCCCGGTGGGACCATCGTCGCCCCCAATAGACCCCGGTATCCTCGACTTCTGCGAACGATACCAGGTGACCCTTGGTCAGATACATCCGTCGTTTTGGCGCACCTTATATATGACCAGGCATCACGAACACGGTCGAGGGAATGCCTTTTACCCTTGACCACTTGATTAGAATGTACAGCCCCCGACTTTATCTTGGTGGCCCAATCAAACTTCAACGTCGGGTCTCGAGGGCTTTTTTTGCATGTACTGACGAAGTTAGAGACAGAGGATGGATGAGTCGCTTTGTCTGAATTAGGACTGCGGACCTGATTCCGACGAAAAAGACGTTGTTCCCCGAGAAGTGGAATATGAAACGTAAGTGCATATATTAACTCGGACGTTTTTCCTTTTCCTGTGGTTTAATTACTTTATGAAAGGTCTTATGTCGTTGTTGCAGCCATTGCTGTGTATCCTGGCTCGGTCAAAAGTCTCTCGGACTGGATCCGCCAGCTAGATTTGGTATGCCCATATGTTGAGCGCGTGTGGCGCGATCTGTCAGTGGACCGATGGGAGGCGAAGAATCATGCTAAGCCCTTTCCCTTGTTGTAATTGTATTTTTCCGGAGGGGCATCACTGATCAAACCCTCGCATCCAGTGGTTAAGCTTTGCATTTGTACAGGCCTGGGAGAAACCTCTATGATGAGGGAAGCGCCGCTTGATGAGGAGAGTACCCCGAAATCTTTCAAAGAAAATAAGAGAAGAAACAAATGGTCGGCCGATCCTTCGAAATCAAAGAAGTCCAAAGTGAACGGATCCTTGGTTGACTCGGTGGCCTCGACCCCCGAGGTCTATGATGACCCCCGAACCGGCAGGGGGGAAGGAGTTGGTCCTGAGGTGGTGCTCGTGAGAAGAGAAAACATGGCCGCCTCGCATCTTGTTGAGCCGACGACCATCGAGCCGGAGGTATCTAGGCCGAATTTTGATACGGCAACTACCCAATCTGGGGACGAGGAGCTTGTCGGAGATAAGCCGGACAACGTTCCTGGACCGGATGTTAGCCGGGATTCCCCCCAAGCTGATACGCACTTGGTTGCAGGGTCGGAGGAGCCTTGTCCCGAGGTTCCTCAAAGGCGAGGCAAGGCCCCGATTGTTCTATCCGGGGTCATTGAGTTGAGCGACCCCCCCCCCCCCAAACTGACTTTTCCTTCGGACCAATCGCAGGAAGCCCGAAATAAAGAGTTTCCTGATACGGGAGCGTCTGCTGAGGGCAGAGATGTGTTTGAAAGGTTGTGCGTTGCGGCCGAGGAGAATTCTGAACCTGAAGCCTCATTCGTTTTCAGCGAGCTTGATAGACTCCGGGAACAGGTAGCCTTTTGCAAGGTTTACTAGGTGTTTCGATCCTCATCCTTCTTATTTTGTTTCACCCGATTTTCAGGCCAAGGCGTTTTATGACCAGACCTTTGCCAAGTTTCAAGCCGAGTTGGCTTTCTGTGGGGGTTAGTGCAGGAAGCTTACTTCGAAGGCTAACGAGCTCAGAGGCCGCTTTAGTCAGGGAGAAGAGGAGCTCCGCAGTCTTCGGGCTTGTTTGGAGGCGACATCCAGAGAAAGGACTTGCCTTGTTGAGCAGGTAACATAACTTCTTTTTGTTTCTGTTCGTGCGTTCACCTTACTATGGTGTCATGACCCATATCGGCTTGTTTTTTGCAGTTTGAAAAGAAGGATGCTCTAACGAAGGAGGAAATCCGAGCCTAGGGTGCTGAGATTCTCGAACTCAAATGGTATGTGAGTGAGATGACTGCCGAGAGAGGCACTCTCTAGGGGAAGGTGACCTTGATCGAGTATCAACTTCATGACGCGAGGGCGGAGTGTGATAGATACAAATATCGTCTCGCCGAATCAGCCGTCGCGTTATCCGCAGCCAAAGCTGAAACCGAGGCGCTTGTTTCCTTGTATAAAGAGGACGTTGTTGCAGCGGATGCTCATGATAAGAAGGTGTCCGAAGAGGCTGACTTGCAACTGTCTCAAGCTGTGAAGCATGCCCGATTGAAATCTCGGAGGCAGGCCCTCGAGGATATTCGTGTCGGGAGCATCGATCTGACTGTCGAGATCGAGAGGGTGAATCCCCTAGAAGAGAAAGTCGCTACCCTGATTACTTATGAGGGCGAATCGAGCGACGACTCGGAAGATGATGGCGATGAAGGCGAAGTCCCCGAGGGGGAAGAGGTCGTTGGAGACCCCGAGGCTGAAACTGGAATCGCTGAGGGAATGACCTCCCAGGGGGCCGTCGAAGACACCGCTCCGGTGGTAGATTAGGGTTATATTTATTTCTTCTATGCATGGGCTTAGGACATGAGTCATGTAAATACGCTTCTTCAATCTTTCCGTATATATAGGAAGCCTTTCATTTTCCGTCATCTGTTGTTTTCGCTTTTGCTTTTTTCATTAGATTGCAATGCTCAATAGATCGCCATGGCCAAGGGATTCGAACCTTCGGGTTTCATTCCCCGAATCGAGTCTTGGAAAGTGTTCTTCGACCTCTAGGTATTTTGAATTAGCCTTGAGGATTTTCCAGGCTAGCGTTTACGCTTTCAAAACGTGGGGTTGATGTGACCTTCAACTGGCCCGTAGGCTTTATGATGTCGTCCTGGAGGCTCTTATGCGCTTTCCCTTAAGCACTTTTGTTAACCATTTCGGGCTCAGTCCTCGAATCGGATTACGGCTCGAGCTCATCGACCCTTAGGTTTTGAGTTAGCCTTGAGGCTTTTTTAAGCTGGCGTCAAGGCTCTTACACGTTTTTTAGTTAACCTTTTTTGGGCTCAGTCTTCGAGCCGGGTTACGGCTCGAGCTGATCGACCCTTTAGGTTTTTTGAGTTTAAAAGTGGGTCGAAACGACCTTCAGTATGGTTGTATATGTCGCTTAAAGATTTATTTGATGTTTTGTGTTCGCCAGACTTTTCGACGGCCCAAAAGGACCTCGATTATGAGTCGTTATGTGATGATAAACGGGCACCTCGGAAGGTTTCTCCCTACAGCTGAATTGTCTCGAGCCTTTTCATTTTTCGGAGCTGACATGTAAATGATCGAAGCTCTTTTTTCGAGCCGACATGAAAAGGTTCGAAGCTCTTTCTTGAGAGCTAACATGAAAATGATCGAAGCTCTTTTTGCTTACACCGAAGGTAGCATGATTTTAACCCGTTCTTTCCGAAATAATTTCGAAGGACAATAGAGAATGTTAAGTAGAAAACACAGAATGTTCTTGTTCCTTGTATTGAATATCCTCCCCTACAAAAAGTGATAAGGTTCCCCTTTATATAGGAGGCGAAACCCTGACATAGTACATTAGAATTTATTACAAGAGGGGACATTTGGTACAACCATTTATTGATCTAGTATAGACTCGTACTATTTTGCAGGCGCTTGTCATCCCTAGTCATGTATCCTTGGGAATTCCAGTGCTTTCCTTCGTCGGGTCTCCCCCTTCTCCTTGCCCTGATGTATGCCAACCCCTCGACATTGTCATTTGATAAACTCTTCTCGAAATTGTTCCTCGGAACTATCCTCGATGTCATAAGAGACTTCGAAATCGATCGCACCCGATTTCGACCGTATGCATACTATAACATAACATGAAAAGTTGCTTCAAAAGAAAATTTGATCGTTATAATAAAGTATTGTAATAAAGGATGCCTATTATAGAGAGATCTGAATGCACTAATCTAAAATTCCGCACCAGGCGAGGCCATGGTGTTCAATTATTTTCCCTTGAGGTTGTGATGTTGCCTGATTCTTCTTGACTCTCTTCTTTAAATTTCTTATATATATCACTTGCATAAACTTTCCGTGTTGTAGCAAAAGAGTAGCAAAATTAGCCTATGAAAACATGATCCGTCTAATATGTTCAAGTTTGAGGGGGTTAATGACCCAATTATTTAATTAACTCAACACATGTTGACATAGAAATAGCATTAGGTAGCCACGTTAATGGGTTGTTATTAGAATTAGCCAATGTGTCCTAAATATTAGTTTTTCAGTCCAATTATTCGGGACAAAATTGTCATGAATTATCGTAAAATTAAGAGTTTTAGTTCAAAATTTCAAGACAAAATAAGAATTGGCTAATCCCTAAGTAGCAGCCCTAAAATGGTTGTTTATGGACTTTCCCCCGTTTTAACCCATGCAATGCATGGGGGAAGTGTACGGTTAGCCACTAATAACATATATATTTACTTTTAATCCACTGTTTAAAATGACTTTAGTCTTTAGACACTGCTTTAATAAATTTTAACTGCCCGGACGAAAATACTTTTCTGCTCATGTCCTTAACCTTTGAACTTAACTTCAGCACTTCATGACTACATGTCCTTAACTTTTAAACTTGTAACTCTAAGTTCAGGACTTCAGGACTACATGTCCTTAACTTTTGAACTTGGAACTCTATGTTCAGGAGTTCAGGACTATATATCCTTAACTTTTGAACTTGTAACTTAGTTCAGGACCAAGTGTCCTTAACGTTTGAACTTCGAACTCAAACTTCAGGACCAAGTCTCCTTAACTTTTGTACTTGTAAGTCAAAGTTAAGGAACAAGTGTCCTTAACTTTTGAACTTGTAAGTCTAAGTTAAGGACCTATTGTCCTTAACTTTGTACTTGTAACTATAAGTTAAGGACTACCTTTTCTTAACTTTTGTACTTGTTAGTCTAAGTTCAGGACAAAGTGTCCTTAACTTTTGAACTTGTAAGTCTAAGTTCAGGACCTATTGTCTTTAACTTTTGAACTTGGAACTCAAACTTCAGGACCAAGTGTCCTTAACTTTTGAACCTGTAAGTCTAAGTTAAGGACCTATTGTCCTTAACTTTTGAACTTGTAACTATAAGTTAAGGACTGTCTGTCCTTAACTTTTGAACTTGTAACTGTAAGTTAAGGACTGTCTGTCCTTAACTTTTGAACTTGTAATTGTAAGTTAAAGACTGTCTGTCCTTAACTTTTGAACTTGTAACTGTAAGTTAAGGACTGCCTGTCCTTAACTTTTGAACTTGTAACTTTAAGTTCAGGACTTCAGCATGTCCTTAACTTTTGAACTTCACTTCAGGACTCCAAGACTACTTGTCCTTAACTTTTGAACTTGTAACTCTAAGTTCAAGACTTCAGGACTACATGTCATTAACTTTTGAACTTGGAACTCTAAGTTCAAGACTACATGTCCTTAACTTTTGAACATATTACATATTACAAGAAACATTTTCTCCCCACCAATTTCCCCAACATCTAGAGAATCAAATACTAAAAAGCATACTAAAACTTGTCGACTAAGCTCCTTCTTTAGTCAATGTTAGCAAATCAAGCATCACCACTAATTTCTAGTTTTCAAGATACTCATAAAAGCAAAGTAAAATCTAAGGATTTTTATATGATCCTTCCATTTACCAGAGGATGAAAAATGCAGGGGATGACGGTAGTTTGCCAACCATGGTAAATATAATCTATTTCTCATAATAATTCTGAAATGAAGCTAAATCAGGTCTATGTATACATTTGACACTCTGCTACTCTCAACAACGAGAAGAAAAGCGTATTTCCGTTAGGGAAGGAATGGGTAACACTGTCTTTTCATATTAATTTTAATATACTAGTGGCTACTTTTGCTCAGCATTAAAAATGCTGAATAAAAAGTAAATATCACTTTAAAAAATGGCTACCCCACACAATTTTTACGCAAGGGAGAAGTGCATGGTTAGCCACTAATAACATATGTATTTACCTTTAAGCCACTGTTTAAAATGTCTTTAGTCTTTAGCCACTGCTTTAATAAATTTTAACTGCCCGGATGAAAATACCCTTCTGCTCATGTCCTTAACTTTTGAACTTAACTTCAGGACTTCACGACTACATGTCCTTAACTTTTGAACTTGTAACTCTAAGTTCAGGACTTCAGGACTACATGTCCTTAATCTTTGAACTTGGAACTCTAAGTTTAGGATTTCAGGACTAACATGTCCTTAACTTTTGAACTTGTAACTTAGTTCAGGACCAAGTGTCCTTAACTTTTGAACTTCAAACTCAAACTTCAGGACCAAGTCTCCTTAACTTTTGTACTTGTAAGTCAAAGTTGAGGAACAAGTGTCCTTAACTATTGAACTTGTAAGTCTAAGTTAAGGACCTATTGTCCTTAACTTTGTACTTGTAACTGTAAGTTAAGGACTGCCTGTTCTTAACTTTTGTACTTGTTAGTCTAAGTTCAGGACAAAGTGTCCTTAACTTTTGAACTTGTAAGTCTAAGTTCAGGACCTATTGTCCTTAACTTTTGAACTTAGAACTCAAACTTCAGGACCAAGTGTCCTTAACTTTTGAACTTGTAAGTCTAAGTTAAGGACCTATTGTCCTTAACTTTTGAACTTGTAACTGTAAGTTAAGGACTGTCTGTCCTTAACTTGTAACTGTAAGTTAAGGACTGCCTGTCCTTAACTTTTGAACTTGTAATTGTAAGTTAAGGATTGTATGTCCTTAACTTTTGAACTTGTAACTGTAAGTTAAG
This sequence comes from Nicotiana undulata, assembly GCA_005239495.1. Lineage (NCBI taxonomy): Eukaryota > Viridiplantae > Streptophyta > Magnoliopsida > Solanales > Solanaceae > Nicotiana > Nicotiana undulata. The sequence goes on along the minus strand of ML291332.1, from coordinate 67,717 downwards.
GACTACATGTCCTTAACTTTTGAACTTGTAACTGTAAGCTAAGGACTGCATGTCCTTAACTTTTGAACTTGTAACTCTAAGTTCAAGACTTCATGACTACATGTCCTTAACTTTTGAACTTCACTTCAGGACTCCAGGACTACTTGTCCTTAACTTTTGAACTTGTAACTCTAAGTTCAAGACTTCAGGACTACATGTCCTTAACTTTTGAACTTGGAACTCTAAGTTCAAGACTACATGTCCTTAACTTTTGAACATATTACATATTACAAGAAACATTTTCTTCCCACCAATTTCCCCAACGTCTAGAGAATCAAATACTAAAAAGCATACTAAAAGTTGTCGACTAAGCTCCTTCTTTAGTCAATGTTAGCAGATCAAGCATCACCACTAATTTCTAGTTTTCAAGATACTCATAAAAGCAAAGTAAAATCTAAGGATTTTTATATGATCCTTCCATTTACCGGAGGATGAAAAATGCAGGGATGGCGGTAGGTTGCCAACCATGGTAAATATAATCTATTTCTCATAATAGTTTTGAAATGGAGCTAAATCGTGTCTATGTATACATTTGACACTCTGCTACTCTTAGCAACGAGAAGAAAAATGTATTTCCGTTTGGGAAGGAATGGGTATCACTGTCTTTTCATATTAATTTTAATAGACTAGTGGCTACTTTTGCTCAGCATTAAAAATGTTGGATAAAAAGTAAACACCGCTTTAAAAAGTGCTACCCCATACAATTTTTACGCAATGCATCCCATTTAGAATTTTGGCTAAAATATTGCCCAAATTGACCCAAGTACCTCATCAAAATTATTTTTTTTTTAAAACTTTTTAAATATGATATTTTACGTATGAGTTAAAATTCGTGTTATGATTCATTGTTTAGCTCATCTTGATCCAGCCAATCTCAACTTAAGTAATGACTCCCTCAGTACATTTTCACCCGCTAAAATAGCCCAATTTTGTCCATTTGTCACCCATAAACTAGACGAGTGTTATCTTGAGAAATATTTGCTCTCCATTTAAATGTGTAAGAAATATAAGTCGTCCCTTATCGCCTATACAAGGACCTAAAAGAGTTTTAAAATACTTTGAATTACCACACATTTACATATGTACATTCTTTTCTCGAAATATATATAAATTGTTAAGTTTTCCGACGTAAATTCAAATTTTAAGTGTGACGTTTTTAAATTTTATGAATTTACTTATTCAATTTGTTGGCTCCACCACTGATCATCGTCTATCACCTTGAGGTCCCCTCCAACTGTAGTCCATTCCGCGCATGCTACCGTGAGGCCAACAGTAGTCATAGAAATTACTTCTTTCAAATTTGTTAGATTTAGACTATTTAAATTGGGACCAAGCTAATGTCACAGTCTATGAGCAATTTGTCCCCGATTTCACCTTTGCGTCACCATGATCCAAATTCTATTCAGAGACAAACGAATAGTTATATTTGATACGTGGTTTATAAACAAACAAACTAATTTGATCCAAAATAATAAAAAAATAAGATTAGAAATAAGACTTAGCGATTGAATTTGAAGAAGATGACAAGTCTGACTCCGAGCATAATGTTTCCGAGGACAGAAATGAAAACAATGAAAAAGAGCAAATAAAGTTGTTTAGTTGAGAGAGAAAATGAAATATATCATATGTTATTGCCAAGAATTTTGTGTGTTACAATAGTTGTTGTGCCTCTCTATTTATAGTTGAGCTCAGAGAAACAAGATTCTACAAGATTCTATTTATAACGACGAGCCATGAATGCAAATATTCTCTATAACGGTCGCTCATTTAATACGAGGAGATATTCCTTCATTGAATGATATCCTATGACAAATACTCGACCTGCTCCTGTTGACTATGCTTCATTCGGGATTTACCCGATGTCAATCGCAATCGTTGTATCCGATATTGATTGTTACTTGACTTGTCTTTTGCCTGTCCTCAGTTTCATGTGCCATACCATGATTCTACCATTTGTTATGAACCAATTTTACCATTTGATATTCAAAGAGATTAACTTATATACACCTATGTTTAGATTTTTATACATCGGCAATGTAAATAGATTTTTACACTATCAGGTTATCCTAAATATATTTATTTGTAGCCTTCCATAAAATATTAAATTTTGTAATCTTGAAAATAAGATACGTTACTTGCTATAACAAATGAAGATAATCTGATAGTAACAAAATTGATATACTATTGGTGGAAATTAATTAAAACTCTTAAACAAAATAATTAAGATTAATTGTGTTCACATGCATGATATAAGTATGTTATGTTATTCCTAACTCTATTAGTTGAATTTGTAGTTGTCAAACCACGGCCGATTTAATTAACAATTACTGGCTAAATTGTAAATTGTTGTTCGGCATTTCCACTATCTACTGTTGAATGTTGATGAAGTTTTACTAATGTACAAGAGTGGAAAGAATCTTCGGCAAATTTGTAACTCAAGCCTTTGTCATTTGCTGCAATACACAAAAGAAGAAAAAATGTACTCTGCATAGAAATTTTTATTTATATATAACTTTGAAAGGCATGTATGCTTTTATTAAATTGAAAGCCACTGCGACAAAGTTATACCGTCAAACTTCTCTATAACAACTTCGTTTATTCCGATATTCTTACTTTTTACTGTTATAGGGACCATATACTATAACTTAACATGAAAAATTGCTTCAAAAGAAAATTTGACCGTTATAATAAAGTATTGTAATAGAGGATGTCTGTTATAGAGAGATCTGAGTGCACTAATCTAAAATTTCGCAGCAGGCGAGGCCATGGTGTTCAATTATTTTCCCTTGAGGTTGTGATGTTGCCTGATTCAACTTGACTCTCTTCTTTAAATTTCTTATATATATCACTTGCATAAAATTTTCTTGTTCTTAGCACCAAAATCAATGACACAATGCTTCCTGCAAATGTAGCTGCTGTAATTATTAAAAAAGCTTGCTTGTAACACTGAACCCCAACACAATTCAAATCTTCTCCAACTTTTCTTTCAATTCCCTTAGCTTCTAATTGTTTCAATGCTTCTTTATCATATAAATAACCAGCCACTCTCACATTGAGTATATATCCACCTACAGGACTAGCTACAGAACCAAAATTATACAATGTAGCATAGTATTTAAGTCCAAATAACTCAGAAATTATAGCCAAAATTAATGGCCATTGAGCACCAAAACAGAACCCTATGAGAATAGACGACGCGTAGAGTGAGTTTCGAATACCAAATGCAATGAGAAGATGGCCAACACAAGAAAGTAAGAGCACGAAAGTAAGCATCAAGGGGCGCGGAAAACTGTATTTCCTTAAGAAGATTTCTGAAGCAAAACCTGAGGCTACTCTTCCAAGATAATTCCATATGCTCACTAATGATACAAATGTACTTATGCTTGAATCCGGATAGTTTAAGGACTTACCAATTTGACCTAAGTTATCGATCGCGGTCAATGTCCCTCCAACCCCAAATGTAGTCACTACAAATAGAATTAACATGTCAATGTTAAAGAGTGCTTGTAAAATTGTGTGATCTTCACCTCTCATTGGTGGTTTAAACGCGCTTTTAAAGCATGAAGTTGTTGATTCAGGCTCAGCTGATGAAGGGATATCTTCCATTTGATTGGTAGCAACTTGTCCATTGCTTTTCCAAAGATTAAGTTCTTCTTTAATGACTAAAATTAGAGGTGAGAATATTAAAACCAGAACAACAGCACCACTTAAACAATACTCAGCCCTGTCAAAAGTAAGCTTTCTTTGGATGATGATCATAATCAAGAGAAATCCAGCAAGTCCAAGTGAAAAATAAAGAAGATTATATAACATTTTGACCTCATTTTCTAGTCGAGTGACCTTCATAATCCGAATTGAAGGGAGAAAAAAGAAGGATACAAGGACGGGGAACCAAGAAATGAGTAAGATCAATGACTTACCATTAACATCTCCATAAAAAGCAAGGTACAATTGTGTCATAATCGCGCCACTTAGGCCAACTACACCTTTTAATAGGCCTAACACGATGCCTCGATTACTAGGGAAGTTCTTGACACAAGTAACAGTTGCACCAGTATTTGAAAATGACTGAGAATTTGCACCAATGCATATATACAAACACATTTGCCAAACATGAGGTTTCGAAATTCGCCCCGTTACAGCCAACCATATCATGAAATAACCAAAAAAATTCAAGATTGCACCTATAGCAAGAACTGCCCAAGGTGGTATAATTTCCATAGTTAGACCAGAAATTATGGCTAAATTACCACCCAAATCCTTGAAAAAACTAATCAAGTTTAATGTTGTTTGATCATAACCTAATGAGGATTTTATTTCCCCTGAATAAAGGCCAAATATGAAAGTTGCACCAGCCATTGATAGTATCGTCAGAGAAGAAAATGCCATGAACCAACGGCTAGTTAGCAAATGGAGGCTAAAATTCCATATGGCTACTCTAGTCATCTCTGGCATTGCCATTATTTTTGCAGAGACTATTTTCTGTGTCATAAAATATATGAAATTTATGATTTGGAGTTTGGACTGATATATTATGAGAGAATTTAATACTAATGATCATTGGTTTGTCTTCTATACTAATTCTTTGTGGCAATTGGATATTTGAGAATCTTATGCCGGCAGCTAGTGGCGGAGCCACCTTTATAGGAAGGGGTGTCAAATGACACAAATTAAATTCTCCAGGTAGATAAAAAATAATTATATATATATATATATATTAAGGCATTGATTCCCTTTAATTTCCTAGTATGTTTACTTTTATATATTTTGACACGCATTAACGAAAATTCTGACTCCGCTGTTGCCGGCAGCTATATGATTAATTTTGTAATAGAATTAATCTGAAGTCTTAACTCCTAAGCTGAGGTTAACTAAGGGAGGACACCAAATTTTTTTATTTGATATTGTAAGCGAGGTTGAAAAACTAGGACAATGAAGGTAAAATGAAATACTAACTTCTACAAGTTTGGGCAAATTACACGAGGGTGTTTGGCTAAGCTTATAAGCTGGTCAAACTAGCTTATAAACACTTTTTGGCTTATCTATGCGTTTGGTAAATTAAAAGTGCTTATAAGTTAAGTGCTTATAAGTCAAAAATAAGCCAAAAGTCATAAGTTGGTATCCCCAACTTATCAAATTTCAGCTTATAAGCATCTTAGGTTTGACCAAAATATTTATTATTCTATCCCTAAAATACTTCTTCTTAAAACAAAACTCTTCGTATAGTTTTACTCTATCACAGTTCTTCAATACATATTAAGTGACGTTGTGTGCATTTTTAATGTTTTTTTTTCTTAACTTTTGTTACTTTATACTCCACTCCTTCTAATTGATGATTGTATACTTATTATAACATAAATTATATATTAAAAAAGATATCATCTATTCAGTTTTATAATTAAAAGAACATGATAAATAGGTAGAATTTATGTAGAATCTAAAATTTTGAAGAAAATAACGTTTTTAGTGGTGTAAATTCTTATAAGGTCATTTAAGTCATTCTATCTTATTATTAATTTCAGCACTTTTATCCAAACACGTAACTGCTTATTTTTTAAATCAATTTCAGCACTTAAAAGTGTTTTTCAGCACCTAATACTTAGCAGCTACTCTAAATCAGCTAAGCCAAACGGATTCTATATATAATATAGTATACTTCTAGAGTTTGGGTTATTACCTCTATGATTCCTTTTTCAAACATAGTTAACACGAGAGTAGAGAGTACTCTTAGAAACAGTTAACAGAAGATAATTGAGATTTAAACACGTGATGATATGGTTCGAATTGTGGCCTTCTATCCATTGGGTTATCTTTGGATCTATTAATAATTTTCTAATATTAGAAAACTTACTGATGGGATGGATTTAGGCCCAAATTTATTGTGCACGTGAACTTAGTGAAATTAGTAAGGGCCAGCTACTTTTCGGATTGATAATTGAAAAATAATCAGCGTTTGTAAAGTCATCAAAAAATAATCAGTATTATGCTGTAACTTGGAAAGTTCCAGCATAATATACTAGAGATTGGTGCACATGTGTATGAACTTTTAGCATACTATGTTGGAACTCCAACACATATAACGTTCCAGCATAACATATTGGAGATTGGAGCACCTATGTATTAATTTACTAGAATATTATACTAGAACTCCAGTAGATTATGCTATAAGTCCAGTATATTATGTTGGAACTCCAGTATATTATACTGAAGGTCCAATATATTATGATAGAATAGTTTTTCGATTTTGAACAGTGTTTTCGTTCAGATTTATGTTTACATTTAGATTCGTTACCTTTATATTATTTGTTACCTTTAGATTCGTCTGACAAATCTTATTGGACTAGCTAGTGAGGATATCATGTATAGTTGACCTAGCAATTTAAAGACAAGCTTTCCTTATTTTTTACAAGATTTCTTTTACGATAGTTGACCATCTTCTCTCTTCGACAATGCTTCTATTTTTAATTACCAGATCTATGATCTTGTTTAATGAGGTTGTGGCAATTATTTCGCCTGCAAAAGCAAAACAATATACTGGTTTAGCTCAATTCAGCGGGACGAGTATGTGAAAGCAGTGTGATGGAGTGCCGGCCTACGCAGGAATTTTTGCAAGCAGTGTCGAAATTTATAGAAAAACTGAAATATAACTTTAGTTGAACTTTTGACCTCTTAGAACAAAATCAAACACATAACCAACACACCAAGACACAATTTATATCAAGTGGTGTCATTTTTTCCTAAGTATCCGATCCATTTCCGTACAGTATTAATATATATGTTTAGTAAAAAATTTCGATGAAGCAGTGTCGTGTGACACTGCTACGGTAAGCGTGCATTCACCCCTGGGAGACGCGCACACAATAAGAAGTTAGTTTCGGATTTCAGCTGGCATAAATACTCTAACGATTTGAGTGGCACACAGTGAATCTCAATAATTGACCTGCGGATCATGGTAATGGACCACGTGGAATTTTGTTCGAAGGAGACACCCATGGATCGTGGTGAGGGTCACAAGGAACATAATTCGAGGGAGAGATTATTGGGTGTGCCTACAAAGCCGCGCATCGATAGCTAAAAAGATTATGAGCATACATATAACTAAGGTGCAAGGATCTCTTACTCGTATGCGGACTTTTGAGGAAACCCGTGCATGCCCTGCTTAAAAAATCGACATCACACCATGATAAGAGTACTATCGGACTGATTTAACCCAACAGAAAACTACATAGACCTTCATGTTGAAAATGTGAAGGAACTTAGCAGGCCTTTATGTATTATATTCATGGAAATCTGAAATTATCTTATATGCTAGTATGCTACTATAGTACTTAATTACTTTTTGTCATACTAGTTAGAAAAATGACAATCAATATGGTCATTGAACTAATGATCCAAACATACCCTTTTCTAAAAAGATTCTGCATTCATCACGACAATCCAAATAGAAACTCCGAGGCCATGGATAGTTAGAGGCGGTATGATTCACGATTAGAAGCTGATTCAGAATCTAAATTTAATGGGTTTAAATTTAAAGATTTTTAACACTAAACTCATTACACTCTAATAGTTATTGAGATTTTAATAAGTTTTTATATACAAATTCATATTCGATGTCGAAAGTTATAATTTCCGTTGAATCCGCAGTCGAAAGGCTACATTTGCCCCTATTTTATTTTTTTCAACGCTAAACGTAGACAATACAATTTGAAAAGCTTTTGGGATTTTCTTTTATTATTACCACCTCTGTTATATACCTCATTTCTCGTTTAAAAAGATTCTTTTTTGTATTTAGAAATAATTTAATTTTAAATTTTTATTTTACACTTGACATGTTTTTATATCTAGGAAATTATCATGGAAAATTTTAGATTACTAATTTTAAAAGTTTTTTCTTTGTTTTTTAAATGCCGTGCCCAATAAATTGCGGACATAAATTGAAATGGATGGAGTGTTTTTTTAGAAACACAATACTTTTGATCACGACCCCTTTGTTTTACTTCCTTTTTAATTATTTTGTTTTCTTCCTTTTAACTCTTTTACCAACCAGTTGTGAGGGCTCCACTAACACTATAAACATGGCCATTAACGTAGTTGAGAGATTACGGAAGTTCAATACATGTTGCAGGGGCAAATAGATTCAATCAAATAATACAAAATTAAGGATGATTTTAAAAGTATGTTATAACTGCGATTCCATGTGTTTGACCCACATCCAAAAGCTGTCAAATGGTAGAACTGGTTCAGAAACAAAAGAAGTGTACATAATGTTATATATATTCAATAAATAAGAATTAGAAATGAAGTTATTCGGGACAATGTGTGGAGGATAAAATGTAGGAGGCGAGACTTAGATAGTTCGGACAAGTGAAGAGGAGAGACACAAATGTACCTATGAGGAGGTGTAAGAGGTTGGCTTTGGAGGGCCCAAGGAGAGGTAGAGGCAAGTCGAAAAAGTATTGGGAAGAGGTGATTAGGCAAGATATATGTGGCGTTGCTCCAGCTTACTGAGGACATGACCATGAATAGAAAGGTATGGAGGTTGAAAATAAAGGTAAAGGGTAAGGTAACCGAGCGATGTCCTTGTTTGTAACAGTAGCTTTAGTACATTACTTAGTGTCATTTGTATATTTTCATATTCCTTTGACTTCTGTTATTACTTGTTGTTGCTTTTGTTTCGCTTTTCTGATTGCATTACCTAGTGTTAGTTTTGTATTTTCGCTTCGTTTTTCCAATTAATTTGCTTGTTGTTGCCCTTCCATTCATCTTTCCTAAATCAAGAGTCTACCGGAAACTGTATGGGTCAAAATTTGTCTTTAGAATATTTGAGCCAAGATAGTATTAAGGGAAGAGTTCCCAACCCGTCGTTCGTCTAAATAGCCCAAGAAGCAACGAAGTCTGTGATCGAAGAGTCAACGAAAGTCGTAGTCGAGGTGTCAACAATGGCCGAGGTATAGTACCGTTGACATAGCTGTAACGGCTAGTTTTCAAGATAGGATATTAAAGAGAATCTGCACTTGTACTATTAGAGTTTTTTAGAAATATGTCTCATATAAACAAGAAAAAAGACAATGATAAGGAATATGTGAAACTCATTTGTAAAAACACACACTTTGACTTGAGAAAGAATTTCAGATCTCATTTGCTAAGTACAAATATCACCTTTTCACTAGATTCTCGTTTATACTTTTTCACCCGATCCAAGAATAATTCGAGTCATCACTCTTCTTTGTCCGAAAGAAGATCCACTTATTCCATCCTTTATTGGGTGAACCATCCCTCCTATTTATTTAAATATCATTTATTATTGTTTATCATAATTGGATGCTACATATTGCTCTTCATTTCTAAAACATTTATTATATGTTATTGCCGCTATCCGATCAGGTCCACACGATATTTATTGCTTCTTTAAAAACCCTATCTAACGATATTATTGTTAGCCAAGACTAACACTTATTTACATAAATGTAATTATTTGAACCAAGATCTATATTTTTTTTTGTCAAACAATTGGGCGCTATCTGTGGGGATTTTTAGTTAAAGTTTTAGTTCCTCTAGATCTACAATTGACGTAAGTCACTAACGTCAAAAATCCTGAGATCTCCCTTCTTTGTGTGTGCAAAAACCCTACATGGCAGGTAACCGAGAGGAAAGGACGAGGATAACAGGTGGCTTCCCAACCAACCTCTTAAACGTCATCAATGAAAGTTGTGAAACAGTAGGTGAGGACCTGACGCCCAGTGCGTCCCCTAGCAGAGAGCAATCATCGGCTCATCTCCCCCACACTAAAGCATAACAAAAACCAATGGGAAAGGGGCCTCCACGTCTGTAGAGGAAGGGATACCCCCAGCTGTGAAAAAACTCCTTGAAGCATGACTAACCGACTCGCTGACAAGCATCCTCAACAAATCCTCTCCAAGTGCGACTACAGAAGCCGCGAGGACTTGCGCGATACAACAAATAGACGAGCAGTGCAACCATTTCCTCCCTCCAACGACAGGTATAACTTACAATGTTATTGATAGTATAGATGATAACGCCCTCGCTGCCATTCTAAAAGGAATCGAAGAAATAGAGAATGAAAACAAGGCACTTCGAGACCTGATGAAAGAACACCAAGAATGGGTTGATAAGATACCAGGAGCTCCTAAGCTGCTACAAAAAAGGGACGTCGGTAGGTTCATAGAACAACCATACAAAGATGATGCAGCCCCATATGTCATACCAAAGACCTTCAAAATGCCACCCTACCTTAGGATATACGACGGAACAATCGATCCTGAAGATCATGTGACTCACTATGTTACCGCTGTGAAAGGCAACGACCTCGCTAAGGAACGCGTGTTCTCCATTCTGTTGAAGAAGTTTTGCGAAACCCACATAGGAGGGGCATTAACATGGTATTCGCAGCTACCAGCCCGCTCCATAGAAACTTTCGAAGAAATGGTCGATAAGTTCGTAACCGCCCATGCCGGAGCCAAGAAGGCCGAGGAAAGAATAAACTACCTATTTGCTATCAGGCAATCTTTGGGAGAGAGACCAAGGGACTTCCTCGCCCAATTAAACCGAGTAATAATGACTCTGCCAAACGTATCCGAAGGGATGGCGGTCGCGGCCTTCCAGAACGGGATGAGCAGAGATGATTCAAGAGAAACTAGAAAACTGTTGAGTCGGTTGATGAAGTATCCTCCAATCACTTGGGACGAAATCCACAATGCTTATTGTGCCGAGGTCCGAGAAAATGAGGACGACCTCAACGGGCCGACTTACCGACTAACCTCGGTACAAGATGAATATAGAAAAGATCGAAGATACAGCGTCAGAAGAGATCATCCAATTCCGCGACCTAACAGAGAACGACATCAACCATATATCAGGACACCCGCTACACCCTCCCTCCGCTACGAAGAAGGCCCGCCCAGGCGAAAGACGGGAACTCATTGAAATGAAAGAGTTATGCCTCCCTTATTATCTACTCACCATTTTTGTGTGTCACCTACAAAGATCGTCTACGCTCTAGAGAAACTCAGACCGAAAGTAAAATGGCCGCCAAAGATGATATCAGACCCGAAACCAAGAAGTCTCACGCCCTCTATGAGTTCCACCAGGAACGCGGGCCCAAAACCGAAGACTGCATCGCCCTCATACAGGAAATCATAAACATGTTACGGCAAGGGCACCTCAAAGAATCGTTAAGCGATAAGGGGAGGACTAACTTCGTCGGAGGGCGTGGACATCATGGCCCGCCAAAACTGCCATCACCAGCTCGTACCATCAACATGATCATCAGCGACGGTGACGATGCCTCTGTCAACATCGTGAATTTCACTACCACTCACCAACTCAAGCGGTCGATCACCCGCGAACGGTGTGATGAGCTCGAAGAGAGTATCCTTTTTGACGAGTCAGATGTCGACGGTTTGACTTTCCCTCATAATGATGCCCTTGTTATTACTTTACACATTTTAGATACCTATGTCAAGCGCATCATGGTGGACTGTGGAAGCGGAGCATGCATTATCCATCCCCGAGTCCTTACCCAAATGAGGATTGAGGATAAGATAGTGTCGCGTAACATCACACTAACTGATTTTAAAAATGCAGTTGAGCGAACATCCGGGGAAATTACACTCCACGTCTTGGCCAGCGGCGTAAGTCCAAAGACAACATTCCACATCATGGACCAGTCCACCGAATACAATGCCATAGTGGGTCGACCATGGATACATCCCATGAGAGTTGTCCCCTCCAGCTTATACCAAGTAATTAAATTCCCAACTTCATGGGGAATATTCAGTATACGCGGAGAACAACACATATCTCGAGAATGCTACCGTATTGACTTAGACAGAACGACTACCCAACAAAGAAAGGACAAAGAAAAATAGGCATAGCAATCAGCAAGGTCGTGGTCGGAGCATGACAAGACCGGGGACGATATCAAAGACCCCGACATGGTCGAAGATGAAAGATCGACCATAAAAGACCTTGACCCCGTTTAATTAGACCCCAACGACCATAGCAAGAAGGCCTATACCGGTTACAAACTTCTAGATCAAGGTAAATTTAGTCAATTCTTAATAGCTAACGCAAATTTGTTTGCTTTCAGTCATGCAGATATGCCAGGCATCCGAAAGGAAATTGCCACGCACAAATTAAACGTCGATCCATTCCACCCCCTAGTGAGACAGGTCAGGCATAAATTCAACTCCGCAATCAACAATGTTGTGCGCAAGGAGGTGGAAAAACTGTTAGAGAATGGATCCATTAGGGATTCTAAGTACCCCAAGTGGATCGCCAACGTAGTAATGGTCAAAAAGGAAAAATGGGAAATGGCGGATATGCATGTACTTCCCTCATCTGAATGAAACATGTCAGAAGGATTCGTTCCCGTTACCTCATATCGACTAACTCATCGACGCGACGACCGGGCACGAATTATGAAGTTTCTTGGACGCTTACTCGTGTTATAATCATATCCTGATCGAAGAAGAAGATCAGGAAAAGACCACGTTCATCACCCACCAAGGAACGCATTGCTATAGGGTCATGCCGTTTGGACTAAAGAACGCGAGGGATACGTATCAAAGATTGGTAATGAGGATGTTCAAAGACCAGCTCGGAAAAATCATAGAGGTATACATAGATGATATGTTGTTCAAATAAAAAAGGATAGAGGATCACATGGATCATTTGAAGAAAACTTTCGACATACTCAGATGATACGGAGTAAAGCTGAACCTAGAGAAATGCGCGTTCGGCGTAGCCTCGGGAATATTCTTGGGTTTCCTGGTGTCGTAGCGAGAGATCGAGGTCAACCCCGACTAAATCAAAGCTATCGAGGGGATACAAGAACTCTTGAAAACCAAAAAATAGGTCCATAGGTTGACTAGTCGTATCACCGCCCTATCAAGGTTCATCTCGCGGTCGTCGGATATGCGCCATAAATTCTTTGGTGTACTCAAAAAGAAAACGACCTCGAATGGACTTCTGAGTGCGTCCAAGCTCTACGAGAACTAAAGGGATACGTGTCATCACTACCCTTACTTTCGAAACCCGAACCTGGGGAGCAAATCCTCGTCTATCTAGCCGTATCCGAAGTAGCAGTAAGCGCAGTCTTGTTCCACGAAAACAAAGGTACGTAATCTCCTATCTATTACATTAGAAAAACGCTCGTCAACGCCAAGACGAGGTATACTACTTGAAAAATTGGCGCTGGCTTTGGTCGTAGCTTCACGGAAGCTTACGCCATATTTCCAATGTCACCCCATCTCGGTCGTCACAACCTTCCCCCTGAGGAACATTTTGCATAAACCTGAGCTATCGAGAAGGCTAGCCAAATGGCCCATCGATCTAAGTGAGCACGACATCATGTACCAGCCACGAACAACGATAAAGTCACAAGTGCTCGCCGACTTCAACACAAAAATAATGCATGAAGTCGAAAAAGAAGCCGGTCAAAATTCTCTCCAAACACAAGACCTCTGGGTCCAATACACCGATAGCGCATCCAACGCGTCAAGGTTTTGGACTGGGACTCGTACTCGAGGTCCCGACATGCAAAGAGATTCCATAAGGTGCCCGGATATGACTAACAATGAGGCTGGGTACGAGGTTGTAATTGCATGGTTAAGGCTAGAACTCAAATATGGAGTGAAACTGTTGAAACTGCAATGTGACTCCCAGCTCGTAGTGAACCAAGTCCCAGGGGCTTTACAAGTCAAGGAACAAAGATTGCAAAAATACCAGACCGAAATCTGCAAACTACTACCTGAGTTCGACTAATGTCAGCTCGATCAAATCCCACGAGCACAAAACGCCGAGGCAGATGGCGTTGCCAAACTAGCCGTGGCGACAAAAAGCATCACGACCAAAGATAAAAGTGTAGTCCACCTCCTCAACTCATCACTTGACCAAATTGAGGTAAGAACCGTAAACTTAACTTGGGATTGGTGCAATCGTATTATCGCATATTTGCAGGATGACACACTCCCAAGTGACAAAAAAGAGGCCAAAAACTAAGAATGCAAGCGGACAATTACAACCTCCTCCATAATGATCTGTACAAGATGACTTACGGCGGTCCTATAACGAAGTTCTTGGGTCCAAACCAAACCCAGCGTGTCCTCGAAGAAGTCCATGAAGGCCATTGCGGAGCTCACTCCGACAATCGAGCACTGGTCAGATGCCTCATACAAGCGGGATGCTAATGGTCCACCATGAATAAGGATGTCGCAGATTTTGTGAGGAAATGCTAACAATGCCAAAAGTACGCCCCAATGATTCACTAAGCATGTGAACACCTCCACTCGGTCACCTCCCCTTGGTCGTTCATCAAATGAGGAATGGACATCGTGGGCTCCTCCCAGCAGGGGGAGGTAATGTACGATTCATTTTGGTTTTAACTAACTATTTCTCTATGTGGGTGGAAGCTGGAGCATTCACCCAAATACGGGAACATGAGGTAATCACCTTTATATGGAGAAACATCAGTTGTTGATTTGGCCTTCCCAAAGAAATCAGCTGTTACAACGGACCTCAGCTCACAGGAAAGAAAATCGTTGAATTCTTCGAGAAATGGCATATCAAGAGGATACTCTCGACCCCATATCACCCCGCGGGTAACGTGCAAGCAGAGTCCTCCAACAACTCAATACTGAACATCACGAAGAAAAAACTCGAAGATGCCAAGGAACTGTGGCAAGAAATACTGCCAAAAGTATTATGGGCATACTGAATAACTCCGAAGACGAGCACATGAGAGATGACCTACTCTTTGGTTTACCGGACCGAGGCAGTAATACCAATCGAGGTCGGAGAACCCAGCCTAAAATACTCCCATGATAGCGGCACGAATAACGACGAGAGCAGAAGGCAGGAACTCGACGAAGTCGATGAACGGAGAGATATAACCTACATAAGAATGGTCGCTCAAAAACAACAAGTATAATACTCAAAGTCGGGGAGTACGTACTAAAAGCTAAAACTCAAGCGAGAAAATATTCAAGGAAGGCAAGCTGGGAACAATTTGGGATGGTCCATACAAAATCACAGCAAAAGAAAATAAGGGTTCGTTCCAACTAGAGACAATGTAAGGAAAGCTACTACCAAACCATTGGAATATCACCCACCTCAAATACTTCAACTTTTGAGAGAAAAGGCGTCCCCCAAGTCGTACTCTTTTTTCCCTCACTTGAGTTTTGCCCCATTTGGGTTTTCTCAAGGAGGTTTTTAACGAGGCGGCGAAGGGAATGCTTCGAGGCGAAGTACACGGAGGTAGGGCCATGGTTACTATTTCATTGCTCCACCTCTCAATACTCTCCAGATCGACCAATGAAGGGACTAGATAGACTGAGTCTAGGATTGGAACTCCTGCCCAACATCTAAAAATCTGTAAAATTCTCCAAGTATGCAACAATGTCAAAGCAATATACTTTACGTTTATCAGGACATCTTTTTGATATTAAGGTTACATTCGACCCCGCTCGAACAAACACCTACCGACCCTCAGTCGCAATTTAACAAAAGTTTATGTTCGACCCGGATCGAACAAACACCTACCGATCCTCGGTCACAGTTTAACAAAAGGTTATATTCAACCCCACTTGAACAAACACCTACCGGCCCTCGTCTGCAGTTTAATAAAAGGTTATGTTCAACCCCGCTAGAACAAACACCTATCGGCCCTCGGTCGTAATTTAACAAAAGATTATGTTCGACCCCGCTCAAACAAACACCTACGAGTGAAAGGTTCCGCTCGACCCCCCTCCCCACCCCACCCTCTGAGCAAACACCTATCATCCCTCGGCCACATCCCAACACAAAACAAAACAACGTGTAATTGGCTCCAAGGCCATGGCCAGATAAAACACAACACCAACGAGGGAAAAGAACAAAACATGCAAACAATAGAAGTAAGAAAATAAACATACAAGTACAGAAAGTAAACCGCGGAAGGGAAAAAGATGTAGAGAATAACTTTGATATTTCAATTTAACATTTTACAAAGGCCCATGATGACGCCGACAAAAATAGACAAAAATTCACAAGTCAAAATAAAACTATTGATCGTCATCATCACGATCTTCAATGCCTTCACCACCTTGGCCACTGATTCCCTCGCCATCTCGATCCCCCTCACCATCGCCGCCTTCGCCCTCAAGATAAGCGATATCTTACCAGGCAACCCTTTCAAGTTGGTCTACACCCTCATCCTTGTCCTTACCGGCCTCAGACGTAGCAGGATCATACCCGGAAGCAACTCGAGCTTCATGAGCCTTAACGCGAACATCTTCGAGGGCATCCTCTGAAACGGATTCCCCCGCACACAAATCTCGGAATACATCCAACTGAGCATCGGCGTGAATCCATCCCTCATATAGTTCCCGAGGAACATTGGGAAAATCTAAAGTACGGGAAGAAGATGGATGTGCAGGCAGTTGGGCTTTCTCAGCTTCCAAAGCAGCCACCTGGTCATGAATGATGGAGTTATACTTCTCCAGCTCTCCGATCCTCTCCTCTAGACGATCTTCTTTAGCTTTCACCGTGAACTGGTCATTCTCTTTCTCTTCCCGAAGGGTCCTGATCGCCAACTCAAGCATCTCCGACTTCGTCCGAGCATCCGAATGGGAGGATTCCTCCTTCTGAAGCTCGCTCTGCTTCTTGGCGACTTCACCATTAAGGGCCTCTAGCTGAAGTCGACGTTCATCTAACTGCCCCCGCAGCTCGACCACTTGCGCTTGAAGGTCACTCCATGGGTCTCCACGCCCCTACTGACCTCAAGCTCTTCTTACTTACCCCCTAAATGTCCCCTCAAGGACGCTACACTTCTCGATGGCTTTCACCAACTCATCGTCCTTCTCTTTTAACTCGTCAAGAAGGGCCCGCATATCGTCGCCTTCACGAAATTGCCTGCGAAACTCTCGGTACTTGTTGCCATACTCGAATTACTTATTTTTTAACCTCACAAATATTTCTCTAGGACTCTCCTCCCTCGGGGGCTCTCAGTCTCCAAAATCACCGTCTGCAATCACAAAAAGAAAATAAGTAAGTCAGAAACATAAATGCCCCAAAAAGAAAAACAAAGACAAAAAAAAAGGAAAAAATACCAAAATCTCACTCTAACAGCAAGACTGGTAATGCTCCTCGATAAAGCGTCGTCATCTAACTCTTTGAGGGTCTTACCCTCTATCTTAAAACAAAGAGGATCGAGGGAGCGGACTACGTTCTCGATGTTCTTCAGTAAGTCACGATCCATAGGGATCGCAATGGTCCTCGTAGACCCCTCTTACTTTATCTCAAGTTGGGTAAACCTTTCCCCTATTATCTTCAGGTCATATGCGTCAAGTCTGAACCCGACTCAACACCCTCCTTAGCAACGCCTTTGCCTCTCTCGTTAGCCGGCAAGGAAGTATTAGCAGCTGGTTAGGAAGTCGATGCAACCTCTCGCCTCGAAGTATCGAGAACGTCAGCGGTCATCCCTTCTACCTCCATTACCGTAGAAGGAAGGGGCATATCCACGCCGGCTTTCTCCAACCTCAGAATCTCATAATCGGGCTCAATATCATCTCTGATGGTAATGATCATCTCGCGCAGTGAAAATTATCCTCCATTAAGTCAACGGCCCAGGCAACCCCGTTGCCAGCATCGATAAGACGGAATACATGAGGAGCCGAGGTTTTCACGACCGAAGTCTCTGCGGCCGAAGGAGGGATAGATTCAGAAGCGCGCCATCAAAGAAGGGACCAGAGCCCGAATAGAAACAGTCATAGTCGAAGGAGGGGCAGGAGCCGAGGACGTAGCGGCTTTCCTCTTTCGAAAAGAGGGGGCGAGATCTTTCGACCTTCTCGAAGATCCCTGGCCGAAGCTAGAAAAAACACATGGAAAAGGGGTGGTCATGAAGGTAAATCAAAAGAAAAGAACTAAAAAAAGGTAATAAAGGGAATTTATCGGCCGAGGGGAGAGCAGGGCCAAACTTCTTGAAGAAACCGGGCCACTCACGGATCATTACGATGTGAGGGAGAAGCCGACCAACCCAGTCAGAAATGTCTTCGACCAAAGGAGGAGGCGAGGTCTTGGTTGCATGAGAAAAAGGCAACAAGTCAAAGACCACGAC
This sequence comes from Nicotiana undulata, assembly GCA_005239495.1. Classification (NCBI taxonomy): domain Eukaryota; kingdom Viridiplantae; phylum Streptophyta; class Magnoliopsida; order Solanales; family Solanaceae; genus Nicotiana; species Nicotiana undulata. Next base: position 49,563 of record ML291332.1, on the reverse strand, counting down.
CATGTACAAAAAAATCAAACACCTACATACGAGTAAATTAGGTACTTACGAGTAAAATTTCATGCCTCAAGAAAACGGTCAATGTTGGCCACCACGTCCTCGGTCCTGATAAAGAAAAAGTTGATCTAGAATTGGCGGTTAGCTTTTTTATCCATCTTTACCACCAGACACTTGTATCCTTAGTTACGAAGGTTAAAAATCATCCCCCGATAAAAGCTAGGGGCGAACATATGTATTAAATACCGAAGAGTCAGCTCGACCTCAACTAGCTCGGCAAATTTGGTTAGCATCTCTATAAGCATATAAACGTACAACGCAAGCTGAGCTGGGAAAATCCATAATAGTGAGAGAATTCCTCCGCCAGCGGAAGGAGAGGAAGAGAGTAGCCGACTTGGAAAGAATAGTCGTAGAAGGCGCACTACCTAGGATGATTGACCTGCACCGTATCCCACCCAACGGGGATTAATTCGACATGATCGGGAAGGCCGAACTTGGCCTTAAGCTCTCCTAATTCCTTCTCTTTCATCAATGATCGAAAGGCTTCAGGGTCAGCATCAGGTGATTTGGAGAAATCAGATCTAGTATCAGGGTTGCGAAGAATTATCTCATCCACCAACGAGAAACTTATGTCCTCGGCAACAGTGGGAATATTCTGCTTATAGGGGGAACACCATCTCCAAAGGGATCACATAACCTTCCTCGCTAGAGTCATAAGTCATGTTAGACATGTTTTGGAAAAAAAGGAGAAGTATCGAGCGATGAAGAATTGAGAGCAACACAATCACTAGAACAAAGAGGAGAGGTTTAAAGCAAGAAAAGAGAAAGAGGGTGACATAGGATTCGAAACAACAAAAAACTCAAACTTTAAAGTCACGCCCAAATACCTCTATTTATAAGGATCTTGGCACCAGGATGGAAAACGGTTCATCATTAATGGCACCGGAATCGAAGCGGTAGTATCAATTAGGGGTCACACGCGAAACGAAGCAACGCATCGGGAATATGCGTCATAATGACGCATGATGTCATCCTAATTCGTGGATGATCATGCCAAACTCTAGTCCTAAAAAAGATAAGTGGTCGCTGCAAATATAATCTGGTCTAAGAATCTGAAGTCGAATCTCACAGAGAACTAAGGTTTCGCCGTAATTGTTCAATATCGCTAAGAATACAAGCTCGAATGAATTTCTAAGTTATAAAGATTAAGATTCTTATATCTAACTAATTAAATAAGAAACTAAAGCAGTAAATTAACAACTAAAGATACTAAGGCTTGGAGATTAAATTTAGGAGGTCTAGAGTTATGGTTTCCCCAAATGTTGGAATCATTCCCGCTATGTTTCCTACAATTTCGCCTATGTATTCTCTACTGATCGTGAGCACTTTAGGTGTCGTAGTTCTCTATCAAGCAACTACAACAATTTACTATTCATATTCTCTCGAACTACGCTAGTTGGCTTTATCTAAACGCTCAATATGACCACGTCAAGGCTTTGTTATTTCTAAACCTACCTTTAAATTCGTTGTACTGATTTCTCACATACATTAGGAGTGACGTTGTTCAACAACCACCTAAATATGTATCATTTCTCAAGCAACACATAATAAATAGGCATTGTCAACCGATGGTCATTCAATCAACTGAAATAAGCACGTAGTTGAACAAATAGACAAATTCAAAGGTTAAATTATATTAAAACATAACAAGAATTCATCCTCCAAGAGGTTCCATCAAACTCTAGATAATAAATTAGTTACTCATAATAGTATGTAAAACAACAATACTAAAAGTCATAACCAACAATAAAAAATAGGAAGAGGAAGGAAAAACTTGTGGTTAAATCTTCCTCCTTGCTCCTAACGAATTCTTGCCTCCTTGGGTGTTGTCTTACCCTAAAGCAGTGCCCCCCACCCCACCCCCACCCCCACCCCCAAAAAAAAACATTTGTGTTTTAAGATATATTTATATCACTTAGGTTTGATGAGGGGAGGAATTTTTCAATCCAACTTCGGATGGGAAAAGATGGAACCTCGCGCAGCGCGCGAACTTTGACGCGGATTCAGCTTTTGAAATTCTTCTATTTCGCGAAGCGATCCGTGCCTTTCCTTCACTTTGCTATTTTGTGCCTTCACTTTTCTCCTTTTTCGCTCCGTCTTCGTGCCACGCACGAGAATAGACGAGCTCCAAATCCTTCAATTTTTCTTTTGGTGTTGAATTATCATCTTTTGATTATTTACCATCCAAACTCGTTCCTACACATAAGAAACACATAATGAGTATATTTTACTTCAAAAACCATGTAATCTCCCGCGACTCGCACAAGAATTAATATGCAAATATACTCAAAAATATGTACTTCTCATCATTTATCACCACCCCACACTTAAACCCTTGTTTGTCCTCGAGAACTTAAAATTAAGCGCATAGGCAAGAAATACCTTTCAAAACATACTCAAGCATCACACCAATGACAACGGCTTATATCAACTCTTAGAACCCGACATAAAGACTCTTCATACTCTCCTTATTTTTAGACCATTTCCAAGACTATTGAAAATATTTGTGTGACTCTTCTAACATCCTAGCCTCAAAAATTGACTCCACTACATTCCTCTCTGAGACTCTCTTCTTGTGCAAACTAAAGATACGAGTTCCTTATCAATCCATTGTAAAGCATGTGCCCTCACCAACAAAACAAAGAGAGTAATCAGTCTGCACACTCAAATATGAATTCAAGTATAATTTAAAGACTCACAGCATAAAAGAATTCACGCACTCTCGCAAAGAAACTCATGTGCCCCCAAAGCTCGTACTATAGGCTTGCCCGTAAACTAAGTTTCTACTAATTTAAGCTCTCAAAATCTAGGATCAATTAGGTCCTCATGAGTTGTAATGTAGGCTAAGGGACGGGTAGGATAGATATGGATAATAGTGACTAATCCTCCTAAGAAATTTTAATACAATACACTTTAACTTTAAGCAAATCCTCTTGATGATCACTCAACATATTGCTGCGACACCGTAAATACCGTAGCACATTTACTTTAAGCACATCTACATAAACACTAGCACATATCAAAGTGAATTGAAGGGATTTGTTATTATTTTGTATTTCCTTTTTCTTTCTATTTTTTTCAAAATCTTTTCAAACCCTCCATAAATTGGTATTTCCAGCTAGCGGCTCAATACACACATGCCCCTTTTGTCCCTTCTATGGTTCCACTTAAATATTTCTCAATCTCATTTTCTTTACTTCTAGCGACTTAAGTGCTTTCAAAGGTAAAGGTTCAAAAAAATTTAATTAAGAATAGAAGGGATGTGTCTTGTAATGTGGGTACTAAAGAAAATGTTAACATGCTCAAACAGACTATCAAAGGATAATATTTATCGCTGGTAGGCAAATAGACTGAAGGGTCAATCAAAGAAACGCCTATATCATTTCTTAAACTCACAAGACTTTATTTCGCTTCAACTCACACACGGGACAAGTTCTATACTAACAAGGGATGACACAGAGTACAACCAAAATCTCACCTCACACAATGCACATGACTTACTCAAGACAGCTCAGACCCCACTCTCAAGTTAAAGCAACTAGAACAGTCATAATATAATTCAATCACATAGAATGTACATAATAGGAGTCAAAAGATGAGCCCAATTATCAGAATAAGTCACATATACTCTCAAGGCATATAGTCACAAGACTCAATAAGAAAGTACTCAGCACAAATGCTTCATCTCTAAGCCCCAACATAAAATATGTCAAAAAATATAGATACTCAAGTTCTTCCCATTCCATTATCAGTTGAAAAAAAAAATCCTTTTGTATTTTTCTTTAGACTTTAAACCCTCGAGAAAACTGTCAAGGAAGTCAATCGTTGGGAAAAGTCCAAAGCCTTTTGAAAATTCTACTTGAAAAAAAAAACTACTACCCGGTTCAAAGAGTCATCCCTTGGAAAACAACCATGGTCATAAGAAAAACCAAGAGGGGTTATTTCTACCTATTTTTTTTAAATTTTTTTTCAACAAATATAAAATACCACAACTAAACTAGCATAGGAAAACACTCAAACAGTCTTTTACCCCACACTTAAAATTGTGCATTGTCCTCAATGCACACCCATAAATACAAAAAGGGCAAAAGAAACTCCCTGGTAGGCCATAGGCTGAAGCATTAGCAGCTCATGGGGTACTCAAACTTCTCTCATACTTGATTCTTTGTGCGGGAACCCCATACTTAGTTCTCACCATCTCACTTGTTTTGCTTTCTTCCAATGGTTTTGCTTCCCCTGTTCCTAGCAAATAAAATAAAAAAATGACACTACAAAAAAAATATAATAAATAAATTTAAAAAGATTAAAAATAAAAGAAAGTGATAAAGTCGGGTTGCCTCCCTACAAGCGCTTGATTTAACGTCGCGGCAGGATGTGAATCACTTTCTACCTCCACCTCGAGCTTATGAATTGAACCCCACGTTTTGCTTCAAGCTTATGATTATTCTCTTGGGGCGGTGGACCAAGAAAATAATGTAGTATTCTGCACTCCTTGGCTTTTGTATGAGGTATGTAATCCTGATTTTCTGGAAAGAAGAATTCCAGAATATATGCACCTTGTTCCACATTCCTTGACTCCTCAAATGGATCGGATGAATCTGTTTCTATATCATCATTCAAACATAATGTGGAGAAATGTTTGGCGTGTGGACCAATGTTCTCAATGTCATGAACATTGGGATTGTCTACATCCTCAACACCAATGACACTAGAGTCAACTAAATATGTATCATCACTATCATTGGTTGACTCTAGCATCTCTTCTACAACAACGTCATCTTCAACATCTGGTTGGATAGATTGTTGGTGTTCTACTCTGACCTCCTCCATCATAACCTCAATTTTGTTATCTAATGCATGCTCCTCTTGGCTACTATCCACAATATTGGCTTGTTGCGCATTAAATACTTCAACTAGTTGACTCACTTGTGTCTCCAGATTCAGAATAGAAGCATCTTGCCTTTGTATGTGCATTTGTTTCTCATTATTTTATTCCACAAGGCACTTTAGCATATCCTTGATATCTTTCATATCATTGTTATTGGGTTCTTTGTTCCTATTAACTTCACAAGAAAACGACGAATCATCTAAGTAAGGGGTTGGGGGAGGATAAGACATATAAGCACAACCATGAAAGTGACCATCTTGACCACCACTCATATCACACACATTCCATACATAAGATTGAGTTGGTGCACATAACTCGCTCTCAACAATATTTTGATAATTTTGCAATGGGTGGTTTCCTCCACAATATACATAAGGAAGATCAAAAGTAGAATTACCAACATCAAAACTCTCATAATTCCAAGATGCCATGTCTCTCAAGTCAAAAATAAAAATAAAAATTAAAAAAAATCAAATACAAGAAAAAAAAATAAAGGTTCAAACTTGCAACCTAGAAATATGAACACCTACAGCTACACCATTAGTTCCCCGGCAACGGTGCCAAAATTTGATCACGCCCAAATCTAGTCCTAAAAAGGATAAGCGGTGGCTGCAAATATAATCCGGTCTAAAAGTACTGAGTCGAATCCCACAGAGAACTAAGATTTCGCCATAATTGTTCAATATCGCTAAGAAGACAAGCTCGAATGAATTTCTAAGTTATAAAGATTAAGATTCTTATATCTAACTAATTAACTAAGAAACTAAAGCAGTAAATTAACAACTAAAGATACTTTGGAGATTAAATTTAGGAGGTCTAAGGTTATGATTTTCCCAAATGTTGGAATCCTTCCCGCTATGTTCCCTACGATTTCGCTATGTATTCTCTACTGATCGTGAGCACTTTAGGTTGTCGTAGTTCTCTATCGATCAACTACAACAATTTACTAGAAATATTCTCTCGAACTACGCTAGTTGGCTTTATCTAACCGCTCATTATGACCACGTCAAGGCTTTGTTATTTCTAAACATACCTTTAAACCCGTTGTATTGATTTCTTACATACATTAGGAGTAACGTTATTCAACAACCACCTAAATATGTATCCTTTCTCAAGCAACACATAATAGGCACTGCCAATCGATGGTCATTCAATCAACTGAAATAAGCACGTAGTTGAACAAATAGACAAATTCAAAGGTTAAATTATATTAAAACATAACAAGAATTCATCCTCCAAGAGGTTCCATCAAAAATCTAGATAATAAATTAGTTACTCATAATAGTATGTAAAACTACAATACTAAAAGTCATAACCAATAATGAAAAATAGGAAGAGGAAGGAAAAACTTGTGGTTAAATCTTCCTTCTTGCTCCTAACGTATTCTTGCCTCCTTGGGTGTTGTCTTACCCTAAAGTAGTGTCTCCCCCCCCCTCCCCCCNNAAGTTGGATAAAAAAAAAGGTGTGTCCCCCCCCCCCCTCCCCCCCCAAAAAAAACTATTATGTTTTAAGATGTATTTATATCGCTTAGGGTTGATGAGGGGCGTAGTCTTTAAATCCAACTTCGGATGGTAGAAGATGGAATCCACGTCTGACTTCGCAGCGCACGAACTTTGACGCGGATTCAGCTTTTGAAATTCTTCCATTTCGTGAAGCGATCCGTGCCTTTGCTTCACTTCGTTGTTTTGTGCCTTCACTTTTCTCCTTTTTGGCGTCCGTCCTTGTGCCAAGCACGAGAATGGACGAGCTCCCAATCCTTCAATTTCTTCTTTTTGTGTCGAATTGTCATCTTTTGATCATTTATCATCCAAACTCGTTCCTACACATAAAAAACACATAATGAGTATATTTCACTTTAAAAACCATATAATCTCCCGCGACTCACACAAGAATTAATATGCAAATATACTCAAAAATATTCATTTTTTATCATTTATCAGTGGCCAGTATAACTCCAACGAATCGACCGGGAAAATCGAAGCGTTTGAAATGAGCGGCACGCTTAGGGCCACATTGCTAGTTCGCCATAATCACCAGGACCTGAACAAATTGCTTGATTGTTTCGACCAAAGCGAACAAAATCTACTCATTGACCCCGCCTGAAAGTCGTCCTCAATAAGCGGAGGGACTAACTATATGGGTCAAAATTTGTCTTTAAAATATTTGAGCCAAGATAGTATTAAGGGAAGAGTTCCCAAGACGTCGTTCGTCTAAACAGCCCAAGAAGCAACGAAGTATGTGGTCGAAGAGTCAACGAGAGTCGTAGTCGAGGTGTCAACAATGGTCGAGGTAGAGTACCGTTGACAAAGCTGGAACGGCTAGTTTTCAAGATAGGATATTAAATAGAATATTCTACTGAATATTCTCTGCACTTGTACTATTAGAGTTTTTTAGAAATATGTCTCACATAAACAAGGGGAAAAAAAGACAATGACAAGGGATGTGTGAAACTCATTTGTAAAAGCGCACACTTTGACTTGAGAAAGAATTTCAGATCTCATTGCTAAGACACAAACATCACCTTTTCACTAAGATTCTCGTTTATACTTTTTCACCCGATCTAAGAATAATTCGAACAATTACTCTTCTTTGTCAGAAAGATTATTCCATCATTTATTGGGTGAATCATCTATGCTATTTACTTGAATGCCATTAATGGTTCTTCGTCATAATTGAATGCTACATTATTACTTTTGATTTCTAGAACATTTATCATATGTTATTTCTAGAAACCTCATCTGTGGATATTATTGTTAGCTAAGATTAACTTTTATTTATATAAATTTAATTATTTAAACCAAGATCTATATTTTTTGGTCAAACAGAAACAACTTCTCTGCCTTTTTAAAGGCAGGGGTAAGATATACATACATAATTATCCTCTCTAGACCCCACTTACTGAACTACACCGAATTTGTTGTTGTTGTACATTCAATAAACAAGTTACTCTCCTCTCAATCCCATGGGAGTTGACTCAATTGCGAAACGCTCAGCTGTAAAATTGGCAAGGCATGATTATATAATATTTCTTATAATAACATTTTACTACGATGTTTTCATGTTATCTAATATTATAAGTTATCTATAATAACATTTCGTTATAGCAACAAACGACATTGTCATAGAGATATTTAATTGCCTAAAGATTTAATTTATATACATCAACGGTGTAATTGCACTAGGCATTTTAACATATATTATAACACATGTCATCTTACTTTATTTTCTCTCCTACTAAAATATACTCTACTTATACAGAGAGTTACGTGTTGTTGTAGATCATCTTAACTGGTGTACATATCAATGTCCCTTTCTTTTTCTTTTTACTCAACTTCTATAACAATAATTAGTGATCTAAGTCTGGTATATATCTTTTTAGAATCTTTTTCTGTCTTCATTTAATTAACTACTCCAGAGAAAGCTCTTGATTTGTCTAATTGCATTTCTTCGATCTATGTTTAAAAACTTTTTCAGCATTTCCACTAGAAAAAGAAAAAACTTTTGTATATATCCGTCCAAATTAGAAGCTACAATGGCCTGCATTGACTTTAGCATTGTCCATTTCTCCATACACTTATCTATATAATTTATTAAGGTTGCATTTTCATATAGTATAAATTCATGCAAATTATTTGGAGAGAAAAAAAAAAGGGAGAGAGACCTAGTGAATATATAGCTTTCATATGGAGGATCATAAAAAGTTAGAAGAAGGATTTGGCAATCAAAAGAAACATATTAGTGAAGAAGAGATTGATTATAGTGATAATCAATGGAAAAAAGATACTAGGATTGTTAGTAATCAAGATTTGGTTAGTCATGAAAATGAGCAAAAAATTTTGGACCAGCCATTGCAAGAAGAAGAAGAAGAACCTCCTTTTAAGCAGAAGAATAAAAGGGTTGCAACATTGGATGCATTTCGAGGCCTCACCATAGTGGTATTGATTTAACTTATACATGCTGACAGTGTAAAATTTCGTGCACTATCAATGTATTCTAGAAAGGGACCGTTGGAACGTAAAGTTGTTTTCGTGTGTGACCTATAGGTCATAGCGTTGAGCCGTGGAAGCAGCTACTAATGTTTGTCTTAGGGCAAACAGTCTATATCACACCTCTTGGCCATACGGTCCTTCCCTGAATCCTGCGTGAATGAAAGATAATATATACACCGAGCTACCTTTTTTTAATCATCAGTATATTCTAACATATTATAGCATGTAATTTTTATTGTAATTTTTAGATTACTAATTTCATCTTTTATAGAAGGTTATCTATAGGTGTCTATCTAAGTGAATTGAACAAAATAGCAGCCCGGTTTTGCAGGATTCATGTAGACAACCTACACTGATGCTAGCATTAGTGACTGTTTCTACGGTTTGAACCTGTGACCTATCAGTCACATGGAGACAATTTTACTGTTGCTCTAATATTCACCTTCAATTAAGTGATCTAATACTATGCAATATTATCAGCGTATAGAAATTAAACTCGATGATTTTTGAAGTATTTTAATGCTAAATTCTCTTGTTTAAATTGGATGGTAAACTTCTACAGCTAATGATATTGGTAGATGATGCTGGGGGAGCATATGCGCGTATCGATCACTCGCCATGGAATGGATGCACATTGGCTGATTTTGTAATGCCATTCTTTCTTTTCATTGTTGGGGTTGCAATTGCTCTTGCCTTAAAGGTACACCATCTTTTATATTTTTATTTTATTTTTCTTGACTTAACCAATGATATCTTAAATAATTAAAATGTACAAAAAACATATAGCAATGTAACTCTTCATCTTTCGAAAAAATTCAAAGTAACAAATTGACAAGTCACAACTAGTTTGAAAGTTTTTTTTTTTCGAGTAGGGGAGACAAGGTTAGACGCTGGGTAGCGTAGCGCATCTGTTTCGGGTACAAAAGCGACGAGGGGTAATAACCCGGCCACCCAACCCAGCAGGTCAGGGGCAGGCCGGCCATAGGTTCGAATCCTGCCACCTTTCTTGTGGATCATCCTGTGGTTACCTGGAATTAACAAATTCAAGTAACTCTTCATCTTTCGGACCGGTATACTTTGCTGAAACTTCAGTATACTTATGTTAGAACTCTAGTATATTATACTAGAGTTCCAGTATATTATACTGGAATTCCAGTTTCATTCAGATTTATCTTATCATGAAAAGGGGCTAAATTTCGATTACTTTTTAAACTGTGACTATTTTTGAATGACCACTTATAAATCTGCCTATTTTTTAATTCTCCCGCCATTATTTCAGACCTCTTTGACTGGGCCTGGATCATCCAATAGAAAATTGAGCTAGTTCTTAGGCCCATTTATCTTTTGGGATAACACTAGCCAGCTCTATCCCTTTCTTAGGTGGATTTGGGTCCAATTTCACGTTTTGTAAAGAAGAATTAACCTAAATAGCCTCTAACCCACCCACTTAAACTAAAAATAACGGAAGGATGTACAATATATGTAAGATCCATCTATAATATATGCATAATTGTGTAAAATTAGTTTATTTATCTGTGTACACTGGGTAGGAAAGTAAACAGTGAATTTAACCGGCTATTTACAATGGAGCTATTTCTGACTTTTCAGAGAGTTCCCAAGATTAGTGCTGCAATTAGAAAAGTAACACTAAGGACACTGAAGCTTCTCTTTTGGGGAATTATTCTACAAGGTATGAACTGCAAATTTTGAACCTCCTGTTAATCAAGCTATGAACTATAAAAATTTAAAAATTTATATACATTGACAGTGTAAATAGGTCACCTAAAGGGGAATTAGTAACCTAACAAATAAGACATGTTACCTGCTATAAACAAGTAACGCTCGAACAGACCAAACAATAACATACTCAGTGCATTATGTGGGTCCTAGGGAGAATAGTGTGTAGGCACACCTTACCTGTATCTCGAGGAGATAGAGAAGTTGTTTCCGATAAAACCTCGGTTAAACTGAAATTATATTTTTGTAGGTGGATACTCCCATGCACCATATGATCTATCTTATGGAGTGGACATGAAGATAATCAGATGGTGTGGTATTCTACAGGTCCAACCTCTTTCATTCTTTCTCTGGAAATATTTTTAGCTATTTTATGAAATTGAAAATTTTGTTTTTTTTTATCTAATACAAATTTTTGTTACAATTTGGGCAGAGAATAGCCTTGGTTTACTTTGTTGTAGCTCTAATAGAGATCCTAACTACCAAGCTGAGGCCTACAACCTTAACCCCTGGTCATTTCTCTATTTTCACTGCATATAAATGGCAATGGTAAGCAATCACAATTTCCTCTTAATTATACCATTACATTGATCATGTTAAATGTTAATTGATTCACGAGTTCAGGAAGCAACCACTAACGCTTGCATTAGGGTAGGTTGTCTACATCATACATCTTGGCATGCGCCCCTTTCCCGGACCCTGCATGAATGTTGGATGATTTGTGCACCAGGCATCCCGTTTTTTACTTATGCTTTCAATAAATAGGAACTAAGATAAGCATTGAATCCTATGTGTTTCAAATAAATTGAGATTTATAGCTTGATTCTTTACTTATTCCATCCTAATAAATATTGCATGAAATGGTTCGATAACAGTTTCACCGGATTGCAAGAATACGGAGGCCCTATGGTGCAACAGCCTTCGCGCAGATACTACATCCTTGCTTCTTTGCCTTATCTTTTACTAAGAAACTAATCTGAAGTCCAACTTTCTCCCTTTTTGCTCGAGTGAAATAAGGGCCACTAACATGAATTTCCTTCGGCTGGCTTCGCCCTATCTATTCATCTATTTCCTTCTCGATAATATCCAACAATCAAGAAAATGTGAAACTATTCCACTCTATAGAAATTGATCTTACTATCGCCGTTTGCAGGGTTGGAGGATTTGTCGCATTCGTCGTTTACATGGCAACAACATATGGTCTTTATGTTCCCGACTGGGACTTTGTGGTGCACAATGAAGATATATCTAAAAGATACACTGTATGTAGAGTTAAAACAAACTATTGATCCTTAATTAAAATAGTACTAATCATAACAGTACATAATTAAATCTTGTCAGCTGTAATTTTCAGGTAAAATGTGGGATGATAGGGCATATAGGACCTGCCTGTAATGCAGTAGGTTATGTTGATCGACAAGTCTGGGGTATCAATCATCTCTATAATCAACCTGTTTGGGCGCGGCTGAAGGTATCAGAGCTAAAGTCACTATTTTGAAACTGCTAAATTTTAGTGACTAATAGACAATTGATAATATATTTAGGCATGCACATTGAGTTATCCAGCTTCAGGTCCTTTTCGTAACGATGCTCCTAGTTGGTGTCGCGCTCCATTTGAACCTGAAGGTTTGCTAAGGTTTGTCCTTTTCAACCACAAACGACTTGATAAAAATGATCTCAGAGTTCACCTGGTGTATTGATCCTTTGTTCAAATTGTTTTCAGCTAAGCACAGTTTCTGTTTCCTCTCTTTTTTAGTACAATTTCAGCTATCATGTCGGGTACCATTGGCATCCATTATGGACATGTCTTGATTCATTTCAAGGTAATTATATTGGTATTTGAAGAATTCATTCTATCACGAGTTTAACTTTTATATACTGACAGTACAAAAGAATTCTTACATTATCAGGTCACTTAAAAGATAACTACGGATAATCATCCATAAAAAGTGGGATTTGCAAAATGAAAAATAGAGCAAATTACTTGTTACGACAGGTTAAAATTTTGTTTCTTGTCAGCGTATATAAGTTAAATATTTCGATCAAGAATGTAATAGCAACTGGAATGGATCAAATTTTTGTTTCAGGGTCATGGTGAGAGGCTAAAACAATGGATCTCAATGGGGCTTGGTTTACTTATCATAGCCTTTATTCTTCATTTCTCAGATGGTAAATTCGTCAATATAATCAAGAACTATGTTGCTCAGACTCTCTGAAAATGTTGTCTTGTGCATGTCGGATTCTCCAAAAGCAGTGTATTTTTGGAGAATCCGACACCGGAGTAACAGTATTTTGAAGAGTCCGCGCAACATAGATCAAGAAAATATTTTGTGTCTGGTTATGTTGATTCTGTTATTCTCTTGCAGCAATTCCTCTTAATAAGCAACTATACAGTTTTAGCTATGTTTGTTTCACTGCTGGTGTAGCTGGAATTCTATTCTCAGGATTATATATACTGGTAAACATGCCAATGCTGCAATTTAAACAACTTAAAGCCAAGATTTTAATGTTCTAAGAATTTGCTTTTGGAAAATGAATACATAGATTGATGTTTGGGGACAGCGAACGCCATTCGTGTGGCTAGAATGGATTGGAATGAATGCAATGCTGATATTTGTATTGGGAGCACAAGGCATATTTGCTGGTTTTATAAATGGATGGTTTATCAAGAATGAAGATAACAACCTTGTAAGTACCATCATCCCTTGCTAGCACTGATGAAGTAATGTCTAGTCAGTGGCGTACGTAGAATTTTACACGAACAGTATCGGCTTTTTATTATAACTCGACTTGTAAGAGAGTTTTCATTTAGTGGTTTAGATGTTCTGAGGCATTACTTCTTGTTCCAACTTGATACATATTTTGCAATTTTGTCAAGCAGTATCAATCATAAGGTAGGTGTAACACCCCAGACTTCAGACAGAGTCTCACATTTGCAAAACACAAGAGGGTTGTTGGGCATACAAGTTAACAAGCCTTAGACCCTAGTGACGCGTTTTAAACCCGTGAAGGCCCAGGCCTTCAAACAATATCACTAGCGGGCTGGGCTGTTACAGAGTCACTCTTGTGTCAGCCTTGCCGATGGCGCGTCAAAGTTCAACTGAGTTTAGGCAAATCCTATGCGGCGGGGCAAACCTCAGCGAGAACTTTAGACAGAGGCCCACATCGGCAAAACACAAGAGGGATGTTAGGTATATAAGTTAACAAGCTTAGACCCTAGTGACGCGTTTTAAACCCGTGAGGGCCCAGGCCCAGAGCGGACAATATCACTAGTGGGTTGGACTGTTACAGTAGGGATTGGGTAAGGTTTGCATACACATTACCCTCCCCAAAGCCCATTTGTGAAATTTCACTAGGTTTGTTATCGTTGTTGTGTTGTCGTCAAGCAGTATCACTGTATTCTATTTATGCATATATGTTTTAAGGTTTGGATATTAAAGTTTTAGGTCTTGTAGAGGTCACTATGTTTGCATTACGGCAAGGTACGGCCTTTCCCAGGATCTTGCGTGAATGCAGAATAGGCATCGGACTGCCCTTTCGTTTAGGTCTTGTAATGGTCAAAAGCCTTTTATAACACTTACTTCTTGAACATTTCCTGATCTGTAGTTCAGATACAAGAACTTAAGTAGTTTCCACGAATATTAATGATTTTATACTACTCCCACATTGAGAAGATTGTAATATTACTTTTCATTTGTATTTTTTGCAGGTTAATTGGATTCAAAAACATGTATTTTTTGAAGTGTGGAAGTCAGAAAGAGTGGGAACTTTATTGTATGTGATATTTGCTGAGATAACATTTTGGGCAGTTGTTGCTGGGATCTTGCACAGACTTGGTATCTATTGGAAACTATAAGAGAATCACAACAGATAGATCAAACAAAAATAATGCAAATTAAATTGTAGTTCTATGGTTCTGTAAATTGTATGCAAAATCATCCTATTCTACCACTTTATTGCCTTTTAATGTGTCGTTATAATCATACATCTTGCATATTTCACATCATTTTACTTCCTATTATTTATTTTGTCTCAATTATTAGTAATTCTTTTGGTTTGAACACAACTATTATGGTAAAAGTTATAAGGGAAAGCCTTATAATCTATTCTACATGTTGCAAATTTTATTTAGTCAATCAAAGTAAAAAAAATTGTGTAAAAACTAGTGGAGTTCCAACTCTTCCTGGCTTTTATAACCGTGGCTATTTTCCAATTACAAGGCTGAAAAGTTGTTAGCTAGCACTATTACTACTACAGTCAGATCGCTCTATAATAGTATCCCTATATAACATCCATTGATTAGAAAAGCAAAGTTTTATTTGGAACTGATTTCTATATTATGTTATAATATACATTTTCTATAACAACACTTCACTATAGCAGCCAAAAAATATCGGAACAAACGAGGTTGTTATAGAGTAGTTTGACTGTATTTCAGGTGTCACAATACTTCNCCTTCCCTTCCTTGCTTCGAGGAGGTTATATAATAGTAACAGAAGGAGACAGGTATAGAATAGAAGTCCGCCCCAGTCACTAAACCTAGCTCACCAAGCCTTAGGAGTGCTCCGCCGTGGGCTTGGCTTGTAGCGACTGAATCTTGTTTCCGATAGAGCACCATTGATTGGTCTATTGGCAAAGGAAACCCGGGAATTCAAGATTTTGTTCTGTCCTCCGGACATTTATTATGTTGTCACTACTGCTTGTCAATTTGAATTGCATCAAAGCTCTCGTTCGAACTTCATATACGAGAATTCTAAACAAGAACTCGAGACTTGAAATGAATCCAAGTGGAGGTGACTAGCTTAGTAACTTTATTCAATCTAAAAGGTTGGCTCAGTGCCTAGGGTGTAGGCTTGCTTCGCATAGGCTCGGGTCGGTGGTAACTAAATATAGAGAGAAGAAAATCCTTAGGTTGACCAAGGATAGGAAATCTACTCTATCTACTGATGCGGGAAAGGTTGTTGAGAAGGGGACATGTGATCAATTTGTTCTCCTTTCTAACCGATCATTTGTCTTTCCAGGATGTCTTTAACTTTTTTCCTAGTAAATTTTATGTCCAAACATAAATAAAATTCACATACCTTTTTAAATATTAACTTCAGATACCTTTTTTTTCAACTTTAACCAAACATTGTCTAAAAACCTAAATAGTAAAGTTTCAAATGCATAAATTGCTATGTTTCTAGTTAAACATACTATTGTCGCTCAAAGGAACATGGATCACTTCCAAAGTTGCTAGATTTCTACCAAATGGTAAACAATTTGTTTTCCTTGGTTTTCCGACCGGGCTGAATTTGGATTCTAATCGGAAAGTCTTAAGGGTAAAGCGCTTCTTATTAAGGGCGATTTCATACCCTGAAAACGAACTCGAGACATCAATTGTAATGGTCAACAAACTTTAGATGATAAATTGTAGGATAAATACTTTTTAATTACTGCTGTAACATCAACTCATATTTCACTAAAAATAATTAAAAAATCATGTTTATTGGAGATGACTTCTAGCCAATACCTAATCATTATACATTACTTTAAAAAAATATATCTATGATGGATGCAGCAAACAGCAGTACTATCTAATATCCATATATTGGCTCTTCTTCCTTGACCCCTGTGGGGTCATTTGGTTATAAAACAAAGTCATCCCATGATTAATTATCCCTAAATTGTTATCGCATCTTTTCACAGAAATAAAAATAATACTATAATCCCCAGATTAGTTATACCGCAATTTTATCACAAGTCATTCCATGATTAATTATTCCAAGATTGTTGTCGCATCCTTTCACAAAAATAAAAATAATACTATAATCCCGAGATTAGTTATACCATAATTTTATTCCAACCAAACATTGGGATAAACTCATCTCGAATATAATCCCGGGAAGTAATTATCCCTTATCCCTCGTACCAAACGTGCCGCTCTACTCCCATTGCCTTGGGGTGCTTAACTTTACACTAATTGACCTGAAAAACTTACTAATGAACATGTACATGGAGCCACTACCTTGCCAATAGGTTAGTGAAATACATCATCTTATGGTTACAATATGACCTGTACATACATACAACTCTAAAAGATGCACTAGAAAAATCTAAAACTTTGACACACCTAGCTTTTTCACCTCTACATTATATACTTTACGTACATATGGCGGTATAAACATGAGTCAAATGAGCCTCCTTTTGCTATGAACACAGAACTGTACAATCAGTAGTTGTTACTCCCAACCCATCAACATCTTCCAAACAGCATCCTCAATCTTGTTCCTCGGGGGACCCGAGCCATTCCCTTCATCCAGTAAGACTCGGTAAATTTCCCATTCGCGATCACCGATCAGGTATCTCCCTATCTCTGCCTGGAAAATGCAATTAGCAACCAAGTTAAAGACTACTACCTTTAGAACCTAAAACACAAAAGCCACATAGCACTAACACAAGCAGCATTTTTTCTTCTTTCTAACTTATCTTTTGAGAAGGGAAGCCTTGACGTAACTAGTAAAGTTGTTGCCATGTGACCAGGAGGTCACGGGTTCGAGCCGTGGAAACAGCCTCTTGCATAAATACAAGGTAAAGACCCCACGCATAGCGGGAGCTTAGTGCAATGGGTTGCCTTTTTTTGCTTATTTATCTTTTGATACAGTGTGCTAAGAGTGACGAGGGTAATAGTAAAGCGTAGAGTGATACATCATGACATACCGAAAAGATACCAATATTGAGCATCTTGAGAGCTAGTGTAATGTCATAAAAGACGATTGGCCGGCCCTTTCCGGATAACTCGACAGGGTTTGCAACCAGCAATTCTGCGTCAGGACCACGGTTCATCAATGCCACTCTAAGAGGACGACATAGTTCCATCTGAAGACGTGAGCATAAAGCATTCAGTTTGCTAGGGTCAACTATTTTCTTCCCATCAGCTTGCATTATGAACAAGTCGAGCTCACATTCTGTTTTTGTTTTCGAAGTGAACCGCCCATATGATATCTGATATAACAATGAAGTAATTGGTGAGAAAATAGTTTTACCTTAGTTCATTATCATTGGGTGCATGAAGAGCAAACACAACAAAAAAAAAGAGAAGTTTTTTATTTGACCACCATATTTTGCACTTCTGCAGCAAATGATATGTTTAGTAAAATCCCATGCAGTGGCGGAGTCAGAAATTTCACTAAGGGATGTCAAAATATAAAGAAATAAACATACAACGAAACTAAGGGGATTCAACATATATTATATATTCATAGCTCTACAATATAATTTTCCAGTGAAGGGGTGTCAATTGACACCCCTTAACTTAAGGTGGCTCGCCGCTGATCATATGGTGAATATATATATTAAAATTGCTGATTAATACTCTGTTTGATGAAAAACCAAATTTAGGATAAATCAGACAGTGCAATAAATCTCACAAACAAACAACGCAAAGATATTTTAAAGGTTTACTCAATAGTCAAATTTTAACTTCAAAACCTATTTCTGAATGGCAGCACACTGGTGTTCACCACGTATATGGTTATCGGGCGATTTTATCCGCTACACATATAAACACGAGACTTTTCGTAGAAAAGATATAATTCTATACCTGGATATTGTAATCTTTCAGCGTCCTCATTATGTCATACAGAAGACCTTTGTGATCTTGGCAAACAATCTGGACGAGAGTATGACCAGGGCTCAATAAATTATCAACGGCGATAGATGCTTTATTGCAGGCAAGAGATCTACTCTGGTGCTCATTAAGTATCTCAAAGCTAAACATGTCTTCGGCAATTTCTTGAGGAATGAATGATGGCCCTTGAGAACAGCCGGTGATTTCGGATCCAACCATTTCTATGTCACAACTAATCATCGCGTCACCCAGAACAGACTTCAACTGGTCATATGTGTCTTCTTGTCTCTTCTTTGTATGTAGTAGTTCTCTGATAAAACAATTCCGTTTCTGAATTAGGACTCTTATAACACAAATGTTAACCAAAATACGATTTGAGTTTCGTCAAATGAAGAAGAAGATCCATATTGATTTTGATAGCTAAAAGTTTCATTAAATTACTAAGCAGACAACATACTTCAGAAAGGAGGGAAAGTAGAGGAGAGAGCAGCAGAAAAGGATTTACGTCTAAGAAACTACGAATCATGGGCTTTAAAAACATTAAAGCCCGATGCACAAAGCATCCCGCGTTCACGCAGGGTCCAGTAAAGGGCCGCACCCCAAGGGGGTGTAATGTAGGCAGCCTACCCTAATGCAAACATCAGTGGAATTAGCCACGGCTCGAACCCGTGACATATAGGTCACACGAAGACAACTTGATTGTTGCTACAAGGCTCCCCTCGGCAAAAACATTAAGAGACCAATTATTTACGAACCTTGTGTCAGTGATGAAGAACAGGTCCATCACTTTTCCATCCGGAGTAGTGGATATCTTCACCTTCTTTATTGTAAGCTCGAGATCACAAAGTACAGCTGTCACATCTGTCATAATAACAACAACAACAACATCCCAGTATTACTACAGGTATAAGCAGATAACCCTCTCTGACAAGATATTTTGCAACAACAAAGAACCAGAGGCATAAACTGTTTAAATAAGTAAACTAACCGCTAAAGCGATAACACATTCAAAAGGTTTAGATTTTAAAATAAGAAACATTGTGCAACAAGTTTAAAGAACAAGGTTCAAATTAGTTACCATGTAAAAGACCCCTTCGATCGTAGCAACAAAACGTCAAGAGGAATACATCAGGAGGCCTTGGGGACTGTATCTCAGCGCGGTAATATGATATGCCGGAGGCAGAAGAACAAGATGGACAAGCTCCCATCAATCTCTTCTTTAACAAATTCCACCTTGTCTTTGGTGTTCCCACCACCCAAAACACTATGTAGCACCATATCCCGTCGGTAGATACATCTTCAACAAAAGGAATCAGAAGTTTAAGATGAAATATTACAAAATTCTCCAGCATATATCAACTATCACAGTATAATTCAGATACAACACATTCTACAGAGTGTTCCACTCTCCTTGAAACACTTCCAAAATTGACCCTCAAAAACACAAGTTCCGGACTCTCACAAAAGTTTAACTTCATTAAAGCCCGCTGCATTAATCTCCCGCTATGCGCGGCGTCTGAGAAAGGGCCGGACCATAAGGGTCTATTGTACGGAGTCTTACCCTGCATTTCAGCAAGAGTCTGTTTTCACGGCTCGAACCCTTTACCTCCTTTAAGTTAAACTTCATCCCACTAAGAAATTAGGGAGAAAAAAGAAAGAAAGAAAGAAAGAAACACACGCACACCAAAAGTAATCTGTAGGTTATTCTTTAAGAAAGCCATTAGCATTCCATTCACAAATTCAGTAAGGGAAAGAAGTTACTCCACTTTGAAAATGAAAAAGTATTCCAGTAATCCTCAAAACCAGCAGACTCTCAACCAAATTTCAGAAATTCAACTAGTGATTGATTATATCGTAAAAAGATTGAACCATTTCACTCAACACACACACAAAATGAAAGCAATAATCAAGAAAGATTGAATCTTTTCACTCTCTGCCACACACACACACACAATGAAAGCAATAATCAAGAAAGATTTGAATCTTTTCACTCTCCCCCCCCCCCCCCC